>CABFWB010001072.1:40015-52139 GCA_902151455.1 Timema bartmani | reverse complement strand
GTCCGGGGTTCAATCCTCGGTCCCGGCACAGATTTATTTGATTGCCAAACCCTTCCTTCACCTCTGACAAGATGTGTATTAATCACAACTTGTGAATGTGAGGAATGCCAGGCCTCCACCGTGATTCGGATTCCACGTTAAACTGTAGGTCCTCCATTTCATCTCACAATCACCCTACCATTGCACATTAGCGTAAGTGCGTATAACCCAAACGGGTAGTAAGACGCGGTGCTAATAATAATAATAATAATAATAGTGAAGAAGACTACTTTCCAGATTACAAATACGTCAAATTAGTTGATATATAATGACCTCAAATTGGAAAGTGGCAGTCAAATTTAACTATGGTCCTCCTCTATAAACCAATCTGTTTGACAACTTCGAACGTTTTGTGTAATTATTTATTTGTAATAATATATTAGCTATTGACAAGGTAAAACAAGAAACCCGAGATGAGCAAGATTTATCAGAGCAAGGGTATTTGCAAATCATGAGAAAGAGTTCCTGTTTAACTTCTTTGAAGCATTTAACCCAAACGAGTAGTAAGATGCGGTGCTAAAAAAAAAAGCCTTCTTTGACTTAAATCAAATCAATAAGAATTGATAGTGAAATTACCATCAATTGTACTTGTTTTTTTGATAGAGCTATTAAATTGTATCAAGATTACCAAAAATGTAGTAACAGACCCAATAAAGTTGAATAAGAAGTTAAAATCCATGGTGAAAAATCCATAGGGAGAGAAAGTGAGCTTCCTATGACCAAGTTGTTGGGAGAAAATTTGAAGCTCTGCTTTTTCCTCCGGCTGCAATTGTTTCAAAACTAGTAGCTTCTGGACAAGTCGGGTCATGCGAGATGCTTCCTTCATCGTCCAACTGGAGTGGAAGATGTATGACAGGAACTGAACCCCCGAGTATGATATCCACACAAAGTTAAGGAAGATGGTTGTTTTAAAGCTATGTGAATAAAGCATGAGTTGCTCAGTGTAGAGGAAGCAGAGAGAGCTAAGATGGATACCAGACGTCACAGCAACAAAAGTCGAGGCTACTTGCATCAGCAGTGGCAAGCCATAGATTTCGTTGAGTTTTTCTGCAGTGTCAACAAGAATGTTATGAGTTCCGCGTAGTATTCGCAGTCGATTTTTAACATAATTGTGAGAATGTTTCGTATTCAATACTCCAAGATATGTTGGCGTTTCAAATGAGACTTGGTTTTTGTTTTGGTACAACTTGATTGAAGGTCCAATTGCTCTGTCCCAACCGTTTACTGCCACACCAGACTCAGTATTATTTTCATCAGACTTTAAAAATACATCTTTACAAAAACAGCCATTGATTAAGAAATGGTTCAGCTTAGATTCTTTCTGAATCCCGAACAGTGAAAGAAGTTCTTGGTTCATGACTTGAAAACTTTTTTTCAGTTGGTCCATGTATGTTGCAAAATTAATTATAATTAAAATGCTCACAATGTGTATAGCAAAACCTACTGGTGTGGTGTGCCAGTTATTCATCGATATTAGATATTTCATCGCGCACAAGATGACCACGGCTATGATCAGGATCAAGAGTTTAACAAACATTATTTTCCTTGTCTGTTTGTAGTTGAGCGCATATTTGAAATGAACAACTTTGCTGACATCATCAAGCATCGACATAATTCTCTTCATTTTCACACTGTTCATCAGCAGAGAGATGTGGCCCGATACACAGATCAACACCATGGATATAATTGAAGACATGTCGGTGAAAGTGACAATGTATATTTGGTGACTGTAAATGTGCTTAAAGTTATATGTAATGACATATGTGAACCAGCCTAGTGTTAGGACCACCAAGGTAGCTGTGTATAAACGACCAATAATGCTCTGTGTGATCATCCAGCCTCGAGATGAGACCTTGTATTTGTCCGGCAAACATGGCATGGGGTAAATTCCAAACATTTTAGAAAGGTAATATATGAGGCGGATGGTAGAATATATGTCTTCTTGGCTATCCATATTGAAACTTGTTAGCCTGAAAGAAACTTGGACATTTTGCGAGTGAAGTATCTGAAGAAAACTTGAAACGAGTGAGTGCTTCTTACCAAACAATTGATCAATAGAAAGGCATATTTGACAGTAATATCTAATGTAATAAGAAATTACATGGTTGACAATTTTATTTTTTATAGTAAGAACGGGTTAGGAATAATATTTTTGAAAATAAAATTAGAATTTTTACGGTCAACATTGAAAACATTTTACTATATTATTAGTATTATTTTAAGGTGTTGATACTATCCATCTAAAGTGACAGCTGCAAATCCCATGACTTCATGTATGGATATATTAAATAGCTTCAACAAATTTTGTAAATGTCAGATACTGGCTTATCATAGCACGATCTTACTATAGTTCTGGGTTAATGAATATTTACAAGAAAGCTTTTGCTAATTAAAATGATGACACACCTTTTATTGATTTCATTACTCAAGACTGCTCCAATAATTATTAAGTGGAGTGTTTGAACTTATTGATTTAAAAACCTTAATTGTTTTGAACATGAACTCCACAGCAGTGGTCAGGCGCAGGCATAATACTCCAAATAGATTGGATCACAGGTTACAGGACGGTCAAGGTTTAAATCTCAGATGCACTAAAAGTGGTTTACTACATGCAATTTATCAGTGGGATTTTCCCTTTCTCTTCCTATGAAAATGTGACTACATTTATCTCATATATATGGTAGATGTTGTTAAATAGCTATTTCATTCTGCTAGTTCAACAAATAAATTGATACTAACTTGCTTATTTACAGATTGTTTTTGTGGAACAAATTTCACCAATTTATTTTAAACAAGATTATCAAAATAAGTTTGAAGAATACAAAGAATGGTAACAATTTACATTGTTTGGACTTTTAGTGCCATATACCTTAATTATAAAATATACAACAACCAGATCCAAGGGCGTATTAAATTTACCAATTTTTAATTATTTTTTTAAAACATTGTTTTACTACCCGTTTGGACTATATGCATATGTAATAATTATGCTAATATAGTAGAAATGAGGAAGGCTGAATTTAAAGGAAATGTATTCACATTTGCATGGAAGGAGAGTGGAAAAACCTTTAGGAATCCAAACCTCAGTATACCCGACCAGGATTTGAATCCCAGTCTTTTTGTCATTGGCTGTCCAGTCTAATGCGAGGATGACAACTTAGACCATTCAACCATTCAATTATCAAATGAAAACCAACACAATTTCCTTTGATACATTTTTTGCTTTCTCTTAATAATTATTTCAATGCTGTTCATATATAAATATCATATTTGCTGCTTTGACAGATTTATACAATATCTTACTGGTCTATTTTCTTATTGTGCGTTTTTACTAGCACTTTACATAGGTGGATCACACTACCCCACCGTCTTTCTGTAAATACTATATTTTGACCTCAACAAGATTCAAACCAAACTCTTGAAGAGGTAGGTGGCTGTTGTTCAAAGCCCAACACATAGAACTTAAACAATATTGACCATGTCTGAGGCCATGATGGTTAAATGTCTTAAATCAATATTAACAAAGTCTTGTGTATCTAAAATAAATGATGAAAACAAAGTAAATACTTACAGTTGTTTTATTTGACTGCAAATAAATATTTCTTATTTCAAATTTAATTTCTTTGATAAAAAAAATATTTTCATTTCTCTCTGTAATAACACAATGAGGTTGTCATAGAACTAATTAGAGTCCCAACAGATGTATTAAGTTGCTTGTTTGAGGTAATTGAACAGAACTTTCTGACAATTAATTATTATAATTTGGAATGCAGCATTGCATTGTTTTCCCTGTGCATTATCAACTGGACAATAATTGCTTGGGAAGCAAAGGGATACACTTTATAAAATCTTGGTCTTTTCTTTTCTTTCTTCATGAAACAATTTGAACATTTAAAATAGTTAAGTAAGGAGCTAACACAAATTGTGGATAATCTTGTTGGTAATATGAATCTTTTAATAGCCATTTTAAAACTTTAATGACAAACCCACCAACTAAAATCAGACCATTATTTACCACTTTGTAAAATGGGAAGGGGGGAACTTTGCCCCTCACCAGGAATAATGTTTGGGATCCTTAAATAAGTATCTGGATGTTTACCCTCTAAATTAAATTTTGGGAGTTGAAACTTATCTATTTATAACAAATATTTATGCATAGGCCCTACATTATTTCAAATGTAATTTTTTACTTTCATATCTCTACAATGGTTTAGGCAGGGGTTTTTTTCCAGGTGGGGGGTAGCTTTACGGTCAACCTGTGGTGCAGTATTAAAATAAAGCAACATATTAACTTTACCTTTGCTTTCATTTCCAGAAATTTATGGGGGCAAGCGCCCTTCCCTGCCCCACCCTAAATACACCCATGCAATTACTTAGAAAAAGCTGTCAAATTCTAGGAAGTTAAATAAAATATTAACATCAGGGTGTACCTTTCATCCAGTTAGTATATTTTGAAAAATTACAAAAAATACACCTTTTTCATCTTATTTAAAATATCTAAATTTAATAAGTTTTCTTGGATGCAAAATTACAGAAAAAAATAAACTAAGACTAGTTTTCTTAGATTTGCTGTAAACCTTTATATCACTTTCTTCTAAAATTCCTTTCTTTATAATGTAGTTTTTCTGTGACACTCCCCTGTCATTGTCGACCATAGCCAGGTCTTTACTCTTCTCAAGGTACTGAATGACCACTCTACGGTACAAGTGGTGCATGGCTGAGCAAGATAAATAAGCAGTTCTGCCTCATTTATTAGGTCTGCTATGTTCAGCAGTTTTAAATGCTCTTTGCTGAGTTTCTTCTCCTTCCACATGATGTACCATCATTCAGCTTCATATTCGAAGTCTTGCAACTTACAAAAACAAAAGAACTGCTTGGTTTTCATCTTGAAGTCTTGAATGGCCATCTCCAACATAATAAGGGTGTGTAGAACCAAAAGTGAAAAATTAGGTTAATGTTCTTATGAGAAGTGTTAGAAGTGTTAATCCAACGAAGACACTAAAGAGTCTAAGTGAGGAATTACTAGGGATCTCTTCTGGTATACTCTAAAGTGCTGGACGCTGGAGGGTTGGATTGATGTCGCTGTTTTCCAACAGATCTCGACACCGTCAATTCCACTCCAACTACCTTGACAATCTTGTAAGCATCCTCAACAAGCTCTGTAGCAACTTGCTCTGCTTCATTGTGGTGAGTTGTTATCACTCCAAGGATTTGTTTGATGTGCTATGAACAATGAAGCAGGTCCAGGTTTTTAGACTGTAGAGCATTTACCACCGGTTCCAATAAGGCAGAATAATTAGCTATCAGAGCGAAAGCAACGACGAATTGAGCTTTTGTGGCAGCTGAATGTAGCTGGAATGCTTGTTTCTTCGTGTTGCCATTTCCTTCTAGTGATAATCTCTCTAACCCTTCAACGATGCTCACAAAATGCTCCTTGAAAACTGCAATACTTTTGGGACCATCGCGTCTCACAAAGGAGAACTTAATAAAGGCATATTGGTGTAGTATGGGTTGCCATATTTAAGGGATTTCAAAACCAATTATGTTCAAACTTAGCTTTCCCCGCGTACATTTTCTTTCTGTTTTAGTTAAGTATTTTTATTTATTTACTTGAGTTAGGGGGAGGTGGGCAGCTGCCCCCTCCAACGTCTATGTTTCTATGTATGTAGTCCTGTTTCTTGAAGCAGTTGACAAATATGCACCACACCAATTAACTACTTCCAATGACACCCTTTCCCCTTCCATTTAAAAACTGGGTTCAAAGCATAGCTCCACCCTCCCCCCAACTTGGCAACCACTGAGAATATTTGACTTATGGCTTCATCTACACAATTCTTAGGGTCCTTAGTTCATAAGAGATAGATCCGATAGTGGGCCTTAACAATTTTATGTGTACATAGAGTTTATATTTGTAATTTTGGAGAAATTGGATTACATTTATATTTCTAAGGACCATAATTATAGACAGATATGGCGAACAAATCACAGGTAGACAAATAAATGAACCTCTAGATACATATTAAAATTAAAGAAATAAGTTAATTACATTACCTATATACAGTGCTGCTAGGTAGACTAGGCACGTGCCTAGGTCGCAAGATTTTTAGGGGCGCAATATTTAAAAAAAAATTAAATTGTGTACAGCAGCGGCCTTTACGGGGTACGACGTCACGGGATGTGAAACCGAAACCTTTGTCTTCAACATGAATGAACATAATTTTCACTAAAACAACACACACGGACTCAGCTGTAGCTGAAGCTTGCTTGTTACAAAGCGCTAGTGTATTGTTAGAGTTCTATTGTGTCTACTATGGCTATATGTCGGCTTATAATTGATTCACTCATATGCAAATTGCAAAGCGGTGCCAGATATAAATGAGCACAACCATTTTTCAGAGTAGTCATATAATTATAGGGGATGTACTGTAAATAGTAGCAATAAATAAGCCAACAACATCATTAGTGTTCAATAACAAATAACAATATGATGTTTTGGTGGGAGTGGGAGTGGGGGGAAGGGGGGGTGAGTGGCTCTTACAGCTCATGTGCCTAGGGGTGCCATATTCCTAAATGCGGCCCTGCCTATATAATAGAAATTCTTAGAAAACTTCAATAAACGAAGGCTATTATTATCTTAGCCAAAAACAACAAATACAAATCAATTTATGAAAATGTTGATTGTAGTTATCAAATTTACTGAAATTGTTTCATTTAGTGAGTTTGATTGGAAAAAGCATATTTCATCACGTGATAAGGATATAGAGTGTGTACAAGAGTGTAAGGACATTAAGCACAATAAGGATATAAGGTATTTAGGCTAGGCTTATTTCTCACTAAACATTATGATAAACATATAGCTATTAAACAAATCATTAGTGTGGGCTACAACACAATTCTAAAATTATGATTCAGTGGGGGGGAACAACTATCATGATAGTTATTTAGCAACAACTTAACTCATTATTTAAAATAAGTTCTCCATAAAATACATTCATAAAAAACTAGTATATATTTAGTTTTTGTGTAAGAATATATATATATATATATATATTTAAATTTATTTATTCTCACAGAGAACCACCCTAAAGAAGTTCAACTATAGCAGCTCAGAAAAAATTACAAGTTATAAAATAAAGCAACACAGCAAATACAAACATATATCTAATATTAATATACACTCTAGTCTAGCCCTGGGCAAATTACGGCCTGCGGACAGCATCAGCCCATCACATATTTTTATGGGGCCTTCAAGTTATAACTATTTAAAAAAACAACTCAATGGCATCATCCCACAATCGAGCTATATTGACCAAGCACCCGCAGTTTGTTGGCCAAGATAGTGCAAACTTCTACAGATAGAGGGTGTCATATGGACAGCACAACAAACCCTCTGGCTGCTAATCTCAGTTTTCTAGAATGGAGCCACTACATTTACATTCAAGCAACTCCTCATTTTTTCTCTCGAGGCTGAGTTGACTCTGTTTCAGACTCACTCTGAAAATGGTGGGGATTGAACCTGGGACCTAAAGATCTGTAGGCAGCTGAAGTTTATAGATTAATTTAACATCAGACCAAATCATAGAACCAAATATTAAGTTGTTTTTGACAAAAGTGTAATATAAGCAAATTACCGTATTGCTTTCTAGCATTTAAAGTCTTTACAAGTTCTTCTGATGAGTCCCAAGATTTGAAAACAACTTTACTTATGTAAGTTTTAAATGTTATGAATGTATCAATATTATATTATAATATTTACATTTTCAAGTAGGCTTATATAACTAGTAAGATAAATGATAATGATTTATTGTATTGTAAATAAAGTCATTTACTATTGACTTTGAAATTTGAAGTTGATGTGCTAAAACATATTTTAAAATATTATAAGATATTTTTATTTAAACTCAAACAAAAGACAATACATTATTATAATCATATTCATATTATAATAACAGTATTTTTTTAAAGTTTTGAATAAAAATGTATTCCTCTGGCCTGCGGCCCCTAGGCCCGGGCCTAATGGGTAATCCACCACTGCTTATGGATAATGGCTGACCATAATTCCTTGAGACAAAAACGGGACGGTGCTGGGGGAGAGGAGGGTTAGGGAGGTACGCTGGAAAAATCAAGTTTAAAAAAAATATTTTGCTACACACAAAAAAAAATCCTTTTTATAACATAACCTGGTGAACTTACAATCATTCTTCACAGAACCCACACCAAAACTTTTAAGTGGAAGTATATGGGGACAGCATTTCATCTTGCTCATACCATGAGTATTTTTCTGATGAATTTACTTTGCACAACAAATGTCGGTCTTTCAATACCTTGTCATAAAACTTATCACACACACACCATGTTACAATTTTGTCCCACAATTAGCATGACTGTCATTGATTTGACACTAAATCTACATATCTCCTTAGACCGCATGTTATTCATAGCAGAAGATATTCTTTCCACGAATGCTATACGTCCTGTCAAACAAAGAATAAACTCTACTACATTAAAAAAACTCCTAAGAATATAAACACATTTCACTCATCTCTGAAAATATTTGCACTCTTCTATCAGATACAAAAATATTTGATTTATTCCATGCATCCAATCTCCTCACAACTATAGCTTTAAGAACGACACCAATATTTAAGCATATTTTAAGAGTTTTTATAAAAAACGGGATGAAAACAGAATTTTTTCTAAAACGATGGGATGGCCGAGACATGGCGAAAAAACATGATTGTTCCATTCAAAACGAGACGTATGGTCACCCCATATGGATAGGATCTCTGTGGGAGGGACTGAAATTACATCATTAAGGCCACTTAATGTACCCATTATTACATCATTAAAGGAAAATTGTTGTGAATTGTATAACATGTATGTCCTGTTTGCTGTAAATTTGATGACTGGTCTAAGATTGGTATCACTAGTATGTTTTTTTTATAGTTTTGTATTTACAAACTCTCACATTTTCTAATAAAATATTAACTATCACACATCAAGTTTGAAGTATCGTGGAATTTCTGTAGGGATGTAGGTTTAGAAATACAAACATTATTTTGCAAACAACATTTTAAAAAGTAGCAAATTATTATTATTTCATATATATTTTCTCATTTATTTGGGGGTATTCAAAGTGCACTTTATAAACCGATTGCTTATATCAGCACATGATTTATAAACTAAGTTAAATTTAGAACAGACACAACATCCAGCCCCCAGCCAGTCATTATCACATGACTTGACATATGATTATACTAAAGAAGTTTTAGTAACTTTTGTAACTGTCAGATAGTCTTACTATCCTTTTTACCGGGTTCTTATTTTCAGTGATGGATATACAGGATTGAGAAGTAGGGAGATAGAGAGGGTTCATGTTTAGCTTGCTAGGGCTTACTTTTATACATTTTAACATTTATATTAAAGTATATGTACAAACAAATATGCATCAGGTATGAAATGTAAGGTTGAAATTGAAATAAATATTTACAGGATGGATAGTGATATTACCGCGAGTTGAAGTGATGTATAGATGTTATGTGAGCTAAAAACAAAACGAGAAAATAATGAAGACAATACAAAAACTACTGTGAATATTTCATGGTTAAATTATAACAATCAAAGAATAATTATAAAAACTATTGACATAACTAATTTTGTTTAGACAAAAGAGATATTTTTAAGGATTAGAAAAGAGTAACAATATAGTGGCAAATCTGTATATCTTAGGGCATAGGAATGGAAGGAAAGCTCTAATCATCTAAAATATCCTTCCTTGCACTTTGTCACCAATGTAAGGAGAGTAAAAGGTAGCGCCGGATTGAGAAGGACATCTGATTGGCTGATCTTATGATGTCACTCAGTACTACCCAGCAAGTTACAAACAGAAAGCTACATGGAAGACAAACTAAGTTGTTAAAAATTAGGTCAGATTTTGTAACTTTAAATAATAGATAGGTAAACCTTTAACATCCACATCAATGTCCAATTAACGCTATTACTATACTTATTTTATAATAATATATATATGTTCGGTTGTCTTTGTGTTAAAATATAGCTGCTCTGTACTGGGTTACACAAACAATGACAATCAAATTCCTCCAAGTAACACTACCTTTCTATTTTCTTTACATTGTTTGTCACCACCTGACTTCACTAATGCATTCTTCTTTAGATTCTCGATCTTTTATCTTTGTATTCCTCTATGGAGATGGTCATGAACAATAACATTGTCATGACCTTCTAGATAATTTAGTAATAACAAAAAAAAACTTACATCTTGCTTGAATTGAATTAATTGATTATGGTTGACTGACAAATGCTTAAGACTATTTTTTATTCTGTATATATTTGAGAAAAAATCTCTTATGTCTATTTTTGCAAAAATAGGAAGTGATAGCATCAAGAACTTACATATTAATGTTTATTTTATAATAATATTTTTTTATGTTGATCAGATCTTTTAACCAAACCTAAGTTTTAATCTTTTTAGACAGGCAAAAGTGTTGGGAGCACTGGTACTTCTCATTGTTGTAGATTATTTATGCAACTCTATTTGTATGATTATTTAAATGAGTTTACTTAGTAAATAAATATGCATAAACTATTAAAAATTCTACCATCAAGTACAAGCCCACCTCTTTTAAAAAATGTAGTAAGTATTACTAGGTACATACTATTTTGTATTTTTGAACCCTAACTACAAAACAGTCCCATGACTGGGCTGTTGCTTTAGCATGTTTTTAAAATTTCATATCCATTATTAACTATTAGTATGACCAGCAATTAAATTGGCATCTTTATAAAGTCACAACAATATATTGAAATAATTTCATGAGTGGTACTTAAAATGATGGTTCTATTTACTAAGACAAAACACATCGCTCTTCATTTTAAAAGGCTGCACTAATGGGCATACAAGTATATAAAAGTAGAAATGATAGTTTACTGTCAAATAAAGTCCAGGAATTGGTGAATGAATACCAAGCCTATTTAATACTTGCTTTTTATGGATAAAATAAGAAGGGAAAGCCAGAACACTTACCTTAGCAGTACTGGAGTTTACCTTCCTGAAGAAGCTGTATATGGTAGTGAAAACAAGTTTTTTAAATGTGTTTTTGTGTCCTTTAGTGATTTATCTCAACAATCTCTACTCCAGCATCTCTCAGATGAGCTAGTTGGCTATCAATCCCATTTCAAGCCATGATATAGACCAGTATTCTGTTTCCTATAACCTTTATACTTAATTTTTCATAACCATTTTCATTGTAATTGAACTAGCATATATAGGCCAACATTTTTGATCTCTACGTCACTATCATTATTTTGGAATTCAACATTCAATTTAATCTTTTACTTTTCCAACACTCAGCTACGGTTATATCCTATATCAATTTGAATTTAGGTTATTGTGGTCTAAATTAAAGTACATTAGTTTTTTTAAATGTTTCCTTGAATTTTTTCCTCCTCCTTTTCTTGCTACCCAGTAAGGCTATAATTATTCTAATGGGGTAAGGATGAGGAAGGTGGACTTTACGATCTAGGTAGTGTAAAAAATCATTTATAAAAAAAACTCTCATTGACTCAGCGGGGATTCCAAAACCAACTTTCATGTCACCAGCAAACCGAACTAACATTTAGTCTGCATGACCAACAATGTGGATATTAATGAGCATTTATTTTGTAATGAAACTACATGTTTTGGCTACACACACATACTAAACATATATATATATATATATATTGTGTGTGTGTGTTTATGTATCTATTATAATCAGAAGTTCACATGTAATACAGTAACCATATAAAATATAGGTAATAATTTTCTTTGTTAAACTTTTCATCAGGTGTATTTGGGCAGATTTGCTGCCCCTTTCCCCGCACAAAGCTTGAGTATCAGCTGCCAGACTGTTCCTAAAGATGAAAAGCAGCATACTTCGGTGAGTTAGTTCATAACACAGGCTTAACAAACATTTTATAACCATCCGCAATCAAGGGCGTAGAAAGGGTGGGATCTGGACGTCCCTGAAATTTGTCGGACTCCCCTTAAAGGGACCGTCCATAAATTATGTAAGGACTTTGGGAG
>CABFWB010001072.1:13606-39958 GCA_902151455.1 Timema bartmani | reverse complement strand
AGGGGGGTAAACTCATCTTGCATAAGGTATTTGTTTTGTTTATGGTGAGACAAAATCTAATAAAACACTTCTTAAGAAGCGCGGTCAAAAAGGTTGCACCTAGCAATGACAGATGGCGTTGACAGGTAGCCTATACTACAAATACACAGAAATATACCAATAAAGTTTAAATTCGTGGTCAAAGAGCTCATTCATGTATATGTCTTTTTTTCTGCTAGCTGCAGGTCCTTGAAAGTTAAATGCGTCTTTTAGTTTGAGTGGTGTCAACGGAGAATTCCATTCGCATTGATATTGACCATTTATTCAATTTATAGTGAACGCAAATATTGGTACTTTATGTCATCCAAATAAGGTGATTTATATCGACGATTTTTTAAATCATTTAGGATCTCATTTCCTAATACTAGTACTCAAAATGCTCAAATAAAAGCAACGAAGACTATAGCCAAAGCACTTTTTCAAAGCTACGAGAAAGGATTTTCAGACTTTATTCAACAGCGTGTTAACGTCTACACTATTAAAAGCTCCAAGAAAAAGTTACTATCATGGGTTATTTTACTAAAACTAAGTTAAGTTCAGAACTTTTTTTTATTTAAAAGAATGTTATAAAATGTGAAAATTTCAGTGAATGAACAGGTATGATTGATAAGTGTATAGTAAAATGAACTTTCGCGATTTATCATAATTTCGAATAGTTACAATCAAAAACTTAAACCTGTGCATTTTAACATTTCATTCAATTTTTTATTTTCATGTTTTTTTATTATACTAAAAATGTATATTCTACAAAAAGTAAACATATATTTATTATGATATAATATAACAAACTTAATAACATTTAATTAGAGATTAAAATTTATGTTTAGAATGTTTCAATCTAAAAATTTAGTATATTTTTACAGAATATAGAATTATGAGATACTATTAAATTTGCATATTATGAAAATCCAAATTTTTGGAAAAATATATTATACAGCTGAGTTGTGTGCTCATCGCGCACGCGCGTGCACACACAAAGATATATATAGAGGCTTATATTAGCACCGTATCTTACTACCCTTTCGGGTTATACACCTTTGTACTAAAGTACTAATAACGCTATAGATAGGTTAGGGATGAGGTAGGTATAGTTTATATAAAGTTTTAGGGAAAACCACCCTCAGTGCACTCAACCGGGATTGAACCTCCATTTCCTCGTCCTCATATGTTTTTCGAAAAAAAAATTATGTGAGATCATGGGGGGGGCTGAAAATCTAACGATCCCTTATGTGGGGTTGAAAACCATGAAAAAAAGCCTTACATAATTTATGAACAGCCCCAAAGGAGGGTCCACATATACAAAAAAGTGTATCCGGAAATTCTGTGTGTCCCTTGGTTTGTATATCTATACCTAGTGCCACAACTGAAACTGTTTGATGAATTTTGTTCAAACTTAATATTGAGATAGCTATACGGTATTACTTTGGGACATTTTTTAAATTTTCATTCTAGCCCTTAAAATAAGGGTTGTTTATTTATTACTATTTTTAAAAAAATTATTGAAATTTTTTAAAAATGGCTCTAACAATTTTGTTTAAAATGGATATCTGGGGTGTATTGGACATGACCAATACCTAGTAATGTACACATATTTAGGAGAAAATTCGCTTAAGAGTAATTTACTAACCACTATCTTTTGAAAATTGCCCTAAGATTTTGTTTAATGTGTACATCATAAGAGGTTTTACATGATGAAAGACAATGTATAATTGTTTTTCAGAGAAAAAATGATTTAGAGGTAGTTTACATATGACTATTAGTTTTTGAATTAATTTTTTTTTTAATGGCTCTAAAGTTTTTGTTAAAGTTGGATATCTAGGCAGGGTTTTACATGATAAATAGCAAGGGTGTAGAAAGGCCGAGGTCATGTGGGTCCGGACCCTGCTTTCCCCTAGAATTTGATGTACCTCACATGGGGGTGGGGGGTCCATATATTTGTATAAAAACTTTTATAGGCCAAAGGTATAGTAAAATTTTCTAGTGGGCCACACTAGAAAAATTAGCTTTCTATGCACTTATTGACAATAACCAACTACTGCAAATATACCAGTACTAGTTAAAATATTTGTTGGGATAAATAATTTTCTTCACAATATGATATAGGATAAGGTTTAGATACAGGGGTCATTAGCAACTGGGACCACACTTAGAGTGGATTCCTAATACCTCTTACCACTACCTAACCATGTGAAGACAACATTCAGAGCTTTTTAATCCATCATGTCAAACATTCTTATAAAATAATAAGAAAAAAAGTTTAATAACTTAGCTCAAATGGTAGTGCGCATGGCCAAATATTTATCAATGGAGAAATTGGAGCATCTCCTTTATAGTGATGAATAATGGTCAGAGGACTAGATGTTGTGTCTGTTCAAGAATTAAGTTGATTTGTAAGTTTTTATGCTGATATGATCAATCATGTCAGAAAATGTTTGTTAAATAACTCATATAATTACAATTATAACATATTTTGTTAAGTGAGGCATAAAAAATGACTAAGCCTAAGAATCAAATTCTGGCTTTTCAACAACAGCCATCATTGCTTGGTTGGTAGTAATCATGGAAACATTTTGTACCTACTATTGGTACTACTCTGGTAGGAAACAGCGGAATAAAATTACCTTTCAATACATTCCCCCCCTTTTTTTTGTGAATTAACTTGGATTTAATATATGAGCAGGCATATTTTTTTTAAATCACCTTACAAGGGCTTCCTGAATTAATTGCAATATATTTGATAGTTTATGTTAAACTTTGTTTCTAGATACAAGATGAGAATAAGGTTGGGCTGTAGCTAGGGATGAGTGAGGAACAATTTTCTTTAAAATCTTTCATTTCAATTTAATTCATCAGAAGGTCATTAACACCAGGGACATTATCAAAAGTATCAATGGCTACAAACCCTTAGTAGTTAAATGTGTCACTATTTAAAGCCAGGTCTACTGTAAACTAGTTTAATACTGTACTCAAAGCCTTTACAAATATATACCCTTCCCCTGAGGTTACATTAATCCAAAATTGTTACTGGAAAATTTACTAGAAAATGTTCATATTTAGCTGTAAGATGTCAGGACTTTCAATTTATTACTCCAACACTCATTGGATCAGAAACTATGCTACGTAAAAGTGTTAACTAGCTTATCTAGTAGTAGAGGACTTTCTGAGAGTTTGTGTTGTGTGTATTGAGCTGAAACTACCCAAGAGCTTGTGTTGTGTGTAGTGAGTGTAGACTCTCCTTGAGCTTGTCTTGTGTTTAATGAGCGTAGCCTCTCCATAAGCTTGTGCTGTGTTTACTGAGCATAGATGCTCTAAAAGTTTGTGTTGTGTTTATTGAGCATAAACTCTCCAAGAGATTGTCTTGTGTGTACTGAGCATAGCCTCTCCATAAGCTTGTCTTGTATGTACTGAGCGTAGAATTATAACACATCAAACATGTAAACTATATAATAATTTATTCAAAAGGTAAATTTTACTATAGTAACTATTTCTCGCGTTCATAGACAGGGAAACAGTGGAGCTTGGTTTGGTCATACAGATTATGATTAATTAGTGTAAAGTATAACTCTGGCACTGGCAGTTTGAGTCCCGCCTTGATCGTACACAGATGAACTCTTGTATTGGTCGACAACATTCAAAGCCGCGTTTCAGCCAGCGCTAACTTAGTAGCACTTACAGAGGTAAAGACAAGTAAGGGGATTAGTTTCATTGACGAATATGACACTATTGTTCTTAATATGGAGACACGATATATACTGAAAAAAACCCAAGTTTATATACCATTCAAGCTTGAAACCAAAGGCAGCCTTTTGGGTGCAGCACTTTTTATCAATTGTCCATGCGTTTGATAAATATTATATATATAATCCCTACCAAATTTCTACAATTCCAGCATTGACACTTACATCTTTAACCTCGACTCAAACTCAAACACCTATGAAAGTTAATAGCTATAGCATTTATTATATGAGGACAGTGGGTTGAACTGAGATTATCTGAGACTAGTGTTTTGTGTACAGAGGTAAGTGTTTTGTGTATTGAGATGAGATTCTCTGAGAGCTAGTGTTTTGTGTTAAGAGGTAAGTGTTTTGTGTATTGAGATGAGATTCTCTGAGAGTAGTGTTTTGTGTAAGGAGCAAAGTGTTTTGTGTATTTAGATGAGACTCTCTGAGAGCTAGTGTTTTGTGTACATAGCTAAGTGTTTTGTGTATTAAGATGAGTATCTCTGAGAGATAAGTTTTGTGTACTGATCAGGACTCTTTGAGACCTAGGTGTATTCTGTACTGAGCTAAGATTCTGAGAGATGGTGATTTGTGTAAGGAGCTAAGACTCTCAGAGCTAGTGTTTTGTTTACTGAGAGCCAGTGCTGTGTGTAATAATCAGAAATGCTCTTAGAGCTTGCATTGTGTGTACTGAGTGTTTTGACTTGCGGTAGCAGACAAGCAAGAAGTACCCGACAGTGGACCATGTGCATGACGTGGTGATAGTGGGGGCTGGTGGGGCAGGACTTCGGGTTGCTTTGACCCTGGCCTCAGAGGGGTTTAAGACGGCGGTGGTGACCAAGCTGTTCCCCACACGCTCCCACACAGTGGCCGCTCAGGGGGGCATCAACGCCGCCATTGGCAGCATGGGGGAGGACAATTGGCAGTGGCACATGTGAGTAAGCGTGGGCACAGAATCTATCACTATTGTTGGTACTTTGTGGTAAGTTAATGGTATGGAATCTCGTTGGATTTGATCTGTAATGAAACTATTTATATTTCTACTAGGTGTATTAAGGTTGGTTTCATTGTTTTTTCTTGGCAAATACTTGTACATTTAATTTTACTTGCTCCTTATCTCTCTCACCTTAGATTAAAATAATGTTTGTCTTGTTTGATGTTGGAAGATAACAATAAATTGAAATAAATAAACAACTCTGAGTGCAATATGATCATTCATTGAGATGACACTATCTCCAGACAGCAAGTGTTGACAAGGTTAGGGGAGTGCTTGGCACATTTAAATAGGACCCAGGAGGTTGGAGCTTGGTTATGGGTAGTCGTATTGTTGGGAATTATGATTTTACATCCTTATTCTGATAGATGTCAGTGCAATTCTTTAAGTACCCGCTCTCCTCATCCTGGTTTTTCAAGTTACTGATGCCCAGTAGATGAAATTGAGTGCATGCGTATTAAGCATGTGCAAAGCTTCAAATGTTAAAGTTGGATTTTTGAAAGAGCTGGATCCGATTTAAAATTTTAAATTCATTTTATATAAAACCAAGATTTTTTTATTCACTTGAATTTAATTCTATATATTGTTGAATTTAAAATAGCCTTTAATGTAATTCAATAGCTATAAATTGATGAGTTATAAAGTCAAACTTTTGAATAGGCTTAATTTAACTCTTTATAGAAACAAAAATTGATTCATCATTAAAATAGAATCAACAATTTCATCAAAATATTTCAGTTAAATCATGTGGCTGTATTTTATTTTTATTTTATCAGCTCAAATTCAGTTCACATCAATTGAATTGGCTGTATAATATAGTTTCATAAATACAGTATTATAATTTATTCATTGTTTAAATGTGGTTTGTATGGCATTTATTTTGTATTATATTCAATTCCAATAATATATTTGTAATTTAGCGAGGAAAACCATTTAGAGAAAAAGCCCTTCAGTACATCTGACCGGGATTCAAACACCGACCTCCCCATCATTGGCAGTCCAGTTTATTGTGAGAGTGAGGCCTTAGATTATATAACCCCAGAAGCAGGTCACAAATCAATCATTGCCTCAAAATGCAAGATGATGGTGACAAACATCACGCGAATCAAGAGATGTGGGTGTGCATGCAGTGTTGCCATCCAGCCTTGGACTCCAATGTTGTGATGTAAATTACTGCTGCAAAAAAAAATATCTCTATAGCTCCCTAAAATGCCACAGCGAGCTATTGTTAGCTTGCAATCAACGGTTAGGCGACCCCTGGTCTAAGGTGTTATTCTAGCAATAAATTGGACTGCCAGTGATGGAGAGATTGGTGTTCAAAACCCAGTTAGGTGCACTGAGGGTGGATTATCCTAAATGGTTTCCCCTCTTCCTCCACACAAATGTGGATACATTTAATCTAAATTCTACCTTCCTCATCCCTACCCAATGTGTAAATATACAGATAACCTGAACAGGTAGTAAGATGGGTTGGATATAAAAAAAACTCCATGACACTTAGATTGGAGCACGTAAAAGGAATAACATAAAGGACAAATACAGGAAATGGACATGGGATGCAAACATATAATATATCTGAGTAATATCTCTATAAGGAAAACCTCTTATCATTCTTTACAATTTTCCTTTTTTCCCCCTTTTGTGATTTTTGGTTTCCTATTTTAGGAAGTTGCGTTGGTCATTTCACATTCCTTCCTGATAAGTTCCGATAGAATGAAACCTAGGTCGGGGGATTGGGCAGTAGCGATCGACTTTCTTCAAGAGGAAGCCATTACCTCTTTGTCCAATGCAGCAATGTAAATTGTGAACTGTGTTCTTCTTTTCATTCTAAAAGCCATAATGTGTTGTATCTTTTATATGTTTCCATCCACCTTTCCTGTAGCTGCTTCCATATATAATATATTTACCTTATAAAGCAAAAAGAAGTTTTCGTTATATATATATATATATATATATATTAAAAATTCACCACAGTCAAACTTCTCAATGATAAATCTCTATAGTGAGGCTCTTTTTAATAGCTCTTTCTATAATGTGTAGGTACGACACGGTGAAGGGCGGTGATTGGTTGGGAGACCAGGATGCTATCCATTACATGACCAAGGAAGCTCCAAGTGTGGTTGTGGAGCTAGAGAATTACGGTGAGACAAATATTGTATTATGGATGTCAATAATATAATCACAATAGGGATAGTTGAACCGTTGCGCTTCATGTGACCAATGTAATTCAAAATATTTAATACAAAAAGAGTATATTTTGACTAAACTAACTAGTTAAGAGAATGTGCTTTAATAATCCAGGTTCCTTTCCTTAAAATATCAAATTAAGAACCAGGAAGACCATGTCCAGTCATATGCGTTGAAAAATCTAAAAAAGACATCAAATTAATACAAGCAAATGTCGTTTTTAAATGTTCAATCTGTCATTATTACCAATTTTTACTTTCTCTCTATCTTACAGGTAGAGAAAGTATGGTGATCGTCAAAAAAATCGAACTCGAGATTTTGATGAATTTTGACGTTTCATGACTTCCTGAATCCGAAAAAGTGGTTTTTGAATTTCCGTCTTTCTGTCTGTCTGTCTGTCTGTCTGTCTGTCTGTACCTCCAACTAGAGCCTAAACTATTTTACCGATTGAGCTGAAACTTGATATCTAGGGTTTTCATAGGGTTGCCCCGAGGGGTTTTTGGAATTGGATATCTACCCCTAAAATTAAGGGTAGTTTACTGAAGGGAAAAAAGAGAAAAAGTCGATTTTCTCAAAATCGGCTCTAACGATTTTGATTAAATTTCATTTATGAACATTAATAAATATTCCAAACAAAATGGCTACTCTCAATATTTCGGCAAAATGGCTTTAAGGGCTCCGGTCTGATGCGTAAATTAACATTTTTTATAATAGCTCCGAAACTATTTGAGATATGAAATTACTTAGCATTACAAATATGTATATATATTTATAATACAAATATTTTATTCGAAACATATTTTTATAAAATCAATAATTTTCAATCTATACGCAATTATATATATATTTTTAGCTTTTTGGACATTAAAGCTTAAGTATTGCGATCGTAAAAAAAACTAACCTGAAATGTTGATGGATTTCGACGTCTCATGACCCCCCGAACCCTAAAAAATAGTCTTTGCAATGCCGTCTGTCTGTGTGTCTATTAAAACTTAAAATTAAGGGTAGTTTACTGAAGGGCAAAAAGAGAAAAAGTCGATTTTCTCAAAATCGGCTCTAACGATTTTGATTAAATTTCATTTATGAACATTAATAAATATTCCAAACAAAATGGCTACTCTCAATATTTCGGCAAAATGGCTTTAAGGGCTCCGGTCTGATGCGTAAATTAACATTTTTTATAATAGCTCCGAAACTATTTGAGATATGAAATTACTTAGCATTACAAATATGTATATATATTTATAATACAAATATTTTATTCGAAACATATTTTTATAAAATCAATAATTTTCAATCTATACGCAATTATATATATATTTTTAACTTTTTGGACATTAAAGCTTAAGTATTGCGATCGTAAAAAAAACTAACCTGAAATGTTGATGGATGTCGACGTCTCATGACCCCCCGAACCCTAAAAAATAGTCTTTGCAATGCCGTCTGTCTGTGTGTCTATTAAAACTTAAAATTAAGGGTAGTTTACTGAAGGGCAAAAAGAGAAAAAGTCGATTTTCTCAAAATCGGCTCTAACGATTTTGATTAAATTTCATTTATGAACATTAATAAATATTCCAAACAAAATGGCTACTCTCAATATTTCGGCAAAATGGCTTTAAGGGCTCCGGTCTGATGCGTAAATTAACATTTTTTATAATAGCTCCGAAACTATTTGAGATATGAAATTACTTAGCATTACAAATATGTATATATATTTATAATACAAATATTTTATTCGAAACATATTTTTATAAAATCAATAATTTTCAATCTATACGCAATTATATATATATTTTTAACTTTTTGGACATTAAAGCTTAAGTATTGCGACCGTAAAAAAAACTAACCTGAAATGTTGATGGATGTCGACGTCTCATGACCCCCCGAACCCTAAAAAATAGTCTTTGCAATGCCGTCTGTCTGTGTGTCTATTAAAACTTAAAATTAAGGGTAGTTTACTGAAGGGCAAAAAGAGAAAAAGTCGATTTTCTCAAAATCGGCTCTAACGATTTTGATTAAATTTCATTTATAAACATTAATAAATATTCCAAACAAAATGGCTACCCTCAATATTTCGGCAAAATGGCTTTAAGGGCTCCGGTCTGATGCGTCAATTAACATTTTTTATAATAGCTCCGAAACTATTTGAGATATGAAATTACTTAGCATTACAAATATGTATATATATTTATAATACAGATATTTTATCCGAAACATATTTTTATAAAATCAATAACTTTCAATCTATACGCAATTATATGAATTTTTTTAACTTTTTGGACATTAAAGTTTAAGTATTGCGACCGTAAAAAAAAACTAACCTGAAATGTTGATGGATGTCGACGTCTCATGACCCCCCGAACCCTAAAAAATAGTCTTTGCAATGCCGTCTGTCTGTGTGTCTATAAAAACTTAAAATTAAGGGTAGTTTACTGAAGGGCGAAAAGAGAAAAATTTGGTTTTCTCAAAATCTGCTCAAACGATTTTGATTAAAATTCGTATCTAGGCGTTGATTAAGATTATAAATAAACTGGCTATTTTCATTTTCCTATGAAAATGATTTTTAGGGTACTTTACAGAAGCGTTAATTTCCGTATCTCCACAACTATTTGAGAAACTAAACAACTTATCATTGCAAAATTGTAGGACTATTAGAAATAAAAAACTTTTATTTGACATATATTTTTATAAAAGCAACAGTTTCTGAGATATTTGCAAATATATTAATACAATTTTGTGAGCTTTAGTTGTAAACATATACTACTTAAGTCTTAACGCAATAATTCTCCAATGCCATAGAGTAATTAAATATAAGTATCTAAAAAAGTATGTTATTTTTCCTTAAAGCTCTTAGGAGAAATGTTTGCATAGCAATGATCTATCTCCATTTTAGACTCAATAGTCAATATTTACATTTTTTATTGGTCA
This sequence comes from Timema bartmani, assembly GCA_902151455.1. Taxonomy (NCBI): domain Eukaryota; kingdom Metazoa; phylum Arthropoda; class Insecta; order Phasmatodea; family Timematidae; genus Timema; species Timema bartmani. Next base: position 30,091 of record CABFWB010001072.1, on the reverse strand, counting down.
AAATGTATAAATGAATAATTAAATATCAATGCGATGACTTGAAGATCTGCAACACCTTATAAAATGTTAAAATTTTAACCAGAAATCGAAATTTTAATACGAAGTGTTGACCCTTTTGGAAGACATTAAACTGTTTGAAATGTTCTTAGGTGGACAAAGATGCGCCTCTTTTCTCATTGATTATATATCATTGTATATTATTTTATGCGTGTTCTTATGTGGAGTGGTGATGATACAATGTACATTATTCCGTTCAGAAATCTTACGAGTTTATAGAAAGAGAGAGAAAGTCTGTGCGGTGCGCCATACCATTTATTTTTCTCAATAGCCACGAGAAAATTATCAAATGGATGGAATATTATATCAATTTTTACAAACATTGACTTACACTTGTATCGATTAGGGATTGCTTCTGAAGATGGTGGTGTGTTTTAGTGGAAAAAATAGGAATTCAAAACTTTTCACTACATAATTATATGCCATAAATTTTTTACTCTACCCTCTAAAACCTATCACTTTTAATTTTCATTTTTCTAAACATTTAATTCTTTGTAAACATCTCACCTGCTGTCAAGGAATGTAGAACTCAGAATTTACAAAATAAGAGCGTTATGTACTGGCTGTACTCTATAGTTGTTAAACATGCAGTGGTGGCTCAAGGCCAAGGGGGGAGGGGGAGGGAGATAGCCCCCCCAAATATAACCATATATTTAAAAAAATCACAATCAATGCACTATTAATTTAAATTATTTATGTAAAACCATTATTCCACAGGAAAGTATGAGGTTATAATTGTTAAACAGATATGCTATGTGATTCCAGTATATTTAATCTGATTGTCATATTCCGTTTTCCTTCACACATTCTCTTGATTCGATATAGAGCTGCGTTTGTGGTCTCAACCATATTCGAAGCTCATGCTTAGATCAAGATTAACCTTATCAAGTTTATCCTGGAGATAAAGCATTGAAAATACCTCTTCAAAGTGATACACGCTGGTTATCCAAATGCAATGGAGTTATTTACTTTGAAAAAACGTTTTGCTTCAACTAAAGCAGCACTAGAAGATTTGTCCAAATCATCTAGCAATAAAGAAACAGCAACAAAGGCTAGGAGACTACTAAGCCAGTTTTGTAATTTCAATATTGTGTTTGTTTTGAAGATATTTTCTGAAATTTTGGTTCTAGAAAATGGGGCATCAATGCTACTTTAGCAAAAAATTGTGGATTTTGGTGCGGCTTAATGAGTAATAATCACAGTAATAGCTACAATGAAATAAAAGCTATATGATGAACACTTTAGTTTTATATGGATGACACCCTGTGGAAAAGAAGTACCAGATGAATCAAAATCTAGGAAAACAGCACCGCCTCGCAAATTTATGAATGATTATGTCATAACATCAGCCTTACCCGCAAAAACAAAGGGGCACAACACACCCATAGGAAAAATCATTAACATAATCTATTATTTTGGATCATAAACAATATGGTTGGTGAATTTGAATGTAGGTTTACTCAGAACGACTTTGTAAGTGATGCAATAAGTGCTTATCACCCTGGCAGTGAAATGTTTCTACATAAAAAATCTATACAATTTGCTCAAAAATACAAAGGATTTTTCTCATATGCGAGAAGTTTCATTCCGAAGTACGCTTAGTTAAGAACACCTTTGTGAATTAAAAAACAATCACTCAAATACTTTTTAATTTAGTAGTTTTTTCTAGCCTTTGCATACTTCTAGCACTTTTTGTAAATGTTAAATGTTTCTTCAGTAGCTTGTGAAAGAAGTTTTTTACCCATGAAAAGGGTCAAAACTTACTTGAGATTGACAATGACGAGTAAAAGACTAGGTATGTAGCCTTGCTATACCGTCAATAGAAAGGGAGTTAAGTAAACTACTGGTCCAGGACCCAAAGGAAGTTGTACAAATATTTTCTGATATTAGAAATTGTAGAATCAGTTTTTAAATAAACCGGCATTTAATTGATTTTCAGATATTGTATGGAAAATAATAATCAAGTAGTCATTTTATGAAGTCGTTTTTTCAAGCATTTCCTTATCCTGACTGCTTCTGTCATTTCAATTTACCTTCTATTTATTTTCCACTAGTGCCATAGATAGCAAGAAATCAAGTTAGCTGTTTGAAATGTATATGATCCTATCATTAATGAAGGTATATTAACAATGTACAGTATCAACATATAGCGATCAATATTTAAACCAAAGTGTATATGAATATCTATGTATTTTATGTCTGGGGTGTGTATTTTGTAATAATATGTTACATATGAATTGTAATTAATTATCGGTACATACAGGAATTTGTGCACACCCCCCTTCCCCAATTTTTGTTGTTGCCTAAAACCAGCACTGGAAACATAGTATCTAACTTTACATGACAAAAATAAATTTAGAGTGTTTTAAAACAAGGAGCTTAGGAAGATATTTGGTCCAAAAAGGGATTAGGATACTGAGCAGTGGAGGAGGTTACATAATGATGAGTTACATACCCTGTACTCATCACAATACATTATTAGGATAATCAAATCTCAGGGATTAAGGTAGGCAAACATGAAGCGCGAATGGTAGAATCTAGAACTGTGTTCAGAGTATTCAATGGCAAACCCAATGGGAAGAGATTGCTGGGAAGACATAAACGCAGATGGGAGGATAGCATTATAATGGACCTGAAAGAGATAGGGTGTAATGAGGTGGACTTGATAGAACCAGCTCAGCTCAAGATAGGGATAGGGTGTAATGAGGTGAACTGAATATAGCTAGGTCAAGATGGGTATAGGTGACATACCTTTTAAGTGTGGCAATGAACTTTTGAGTTTCTAAGGACGTATAGAATAGATAAGTAGGACATTTAATTCTAACATTTATTTTTACTATATATAAATAAATGTGCTTTATGCCTGGTTTTAGTTACTAAATGCATTTAAATGTTAGTCAATATGATCTGGCGGTAGTACACCATCTATATCCTTGCCAGCTTCTTATCATTTGTAGACATTTTTGGAGGCATTACTCACTATTTTCTGACTTTCCCTCCTCTATTAAGACAATTTCTGCTATTTTAGCAAGCGGGCAAGTTGCCTTGGCTGACACTTTCATTGTTCATCACCTCACCGAGAACCATCTTTGTCAAATGTATGTTTTCTTTCTTCCTAAATTTTTTTTTATGAGTGACTATTAACCTTGTCTTTAAACATAAAGGGATCTAATTTATAATTATTTTCTAGGAGTTGTTACTTCATATTTTAGCTATCCTTTAATTAATGAATTGGTCATTATATAAATCATGCTAGTTAGGGCCGGTCTTATGACTACCGTATATATATTACTATCTGTAGGTTAAAGTTAGCGACCAGATAAAGATTATCAACCACTTTAATATTTTACCCATATTATGAACTGAATTTATCTGCTGGATAGCTATCTGTAGGATAAATATATTTTTGTGCAGAAAACACAAGTATGGTACTGTTTTTTCCAGTGTGCGCATGCGTATAAACCCTGCTGCTACCGCTACAACCTGCTTAGTGGCTACAATGCTCAACATTTGTTAAATAATGGCGGCTAAACGAGTGCGAGGAGACAGATGGCGTAACGTGGGTGCAGAAGTTAGGTTATCTTGAAAGTCGGTGTCTGCCAAAATGTGGTCAATAGTTTGGTACAACGTTTACAAAATTTAATTTATTTTACTCACATTTAAATAATTTGTTCTTATATAACTATAACTCTACAAATAGCTTGTCAGTTTTTATAAAAGAGTGAATTAAACGTTCTAACTAAGATTTTAACCTAAAAACATTCTGATAGGCAAAACCTCATGAAAAACAACGCATATCTATGGCAACAAACATTTTAACTATCAGATAAAGATTATCGGGTACTTAAACCTCCCAATAAAAATGTGATGGATAAATACATTTTATCTGGCAGATAAATGATATCTGGCAGTCCTAAGATGCACTTCTAACTCATCAACCAGGTAAAAATATTTATCGGCCAGATTAATATCTATCCAGGAATCATAAGACCGGCCCTTAGTGTTTAATGTGAAAAACATTATAAATATAAAATGTTAGAAATTTAAAACATAGCATCCTATAATGACACTAACATTAATTTTTCTTTTGGAGTGAGTATTTATTCAAATTGTGTAAATAACATGATACTTCTTTACAAAAATGTATGTCTTTTGAATTATTTTTACTTTTTTAAGGAAGCCCTTTCCCTTTTTTGAAAGTTTTTATTGGGTAATACATATGGACATGGATGAAATCCATTCACAATGTTGTAACCAAACTTCATGTTTAAAATAACACCTTTTAGGGCTCTCAAAATTAATACATTGTTGTGAAAAAAACTAATCACAACAATATCTTGCCTTGTTTGCAGAACTGGTTTAAAGTATCTCCTTTTAATATTGTAAAATTATGTTGATTGTTTTGAGAGTTAATTTCTATTAGTCTCGAGACTGTAGTTGTAGGAAACTTAACAATGTTCTGTGTTTGTTGGAAACACAAATACTCATCATTTAAACAAGTAAAAGTGTTTTTATCTTCACGTTAAAATGAATCACATGTAATTGTACAACACCTGTTATGGCTAATTTTATTAAAAAATATTTTTCATAGTTATATTTGACTTTTCAAAAAATATGTTTTATGTTCTCATTGTTGGGTCTACCAATATATCCTCATTGGTAGTCAAACCACATATTTATATTGTTGAGTTTTAAGGCCCTATTAGTATCAGCGGTACTGTCACAATACAGTAACAATACAATGACATTATAACTAGGATATGGCGCTGATCACGATCATTTACATCAGCAATACTGCAATGGTATACACTTGATACAGGGACAGTAAACTTTTGCTCGATGGCTTTCATTTGGGGTTGCGCTTGCCTCTTGTAACATGTACTGAATAGAATCAATAATATGTAGTTTATCAAATCTAGAGCTAGCTTCTATAGCAACTATTTTGGAGGATGAGGACGAAGCCATTAAAATGAACAGGGCGGAAAATCCGCCAGCAAAAAGGAGAATCCAGTTAAAGGCTTCTACTTTTCTTTTGGCAATTTTAAAGTCAATAGATTGTCAACAATGTGTAGAATATGGGTAGAATGTCTTTCTAAAACACACTAGCGCTCCATTAGTGATACAATACAATACTGCTACGATGACAATACGGTAAAATATTCTCTCAGAGTATCGTAGTGAAAGCAAGGTTGTACTATGACTGCATTGTGACTTGACTGCTGATGTAAATCGAGCTTAAGCCTTCAAGTATTATTTAAGAGATGTCACCCCCACTCTCCTCGCTAATATTTTCACAAACTAAGAATTGGGAACCATATTGTTTAGTCCTATTTGAATCAGTCTAATAAAAATTTTAATAGAATTAATGTCTAATTATGATTATTATTTTATTATACATGATTATTTCAACACATTTTTTTATTCAATTATAACCTTTACATTAATTCTATCATTAAAAAAAACTTAAGTATTTAAATAACTTCAATTCTTTTATATTAATCAAATGTATGTAGTAGAAAGAGAGGAGTGGAGATACATCAATGCATGAGATACAGTCGGTGTACTCTTAATATTAAAAATAAACCATGAGAAACAAATTTATAATTAAAATAAACAAACATGATGCAAACTTATAACTAAAATAAATTAACTACAGTAAATTGAATCATTAGAAGAAACATTTGGCGAGTAATTATTTTAGAAAATATCAATTTAAAATAATGTACTCTTAACAAATGTTCAAATTTTATTAAGAAGGAAAAAAATTGAAATAATTATTTACTCTAACAAATGTTCAATGTTAATAAAATGTCATAACTTTATTTATTCTAGGAATGCCTTTTAGTCGAACAGCGGAAGGAAAAATCTACCAGAGAAAATTTGGAGCCCAGTCCTTGAAATTTGGCAAAGGGCCTCCTGCCCACAGGTAGCTATTTTACTTTCCCAAATGTTTTCTAAGTTATTTGAGAAGACAAGGCTATCTTTGAGACACATATCTGGTAAATGTTGTTGTTAAAGGCATGCAAATAGTTTTATTGATTTTGAATACAGATATTTAAGAATTTGAAAAATGTTACAAACATACATATGAACATTTTCACCTGAAGGAGACAAGGAGAGACCGAGGTGAAATTAACCTTTAACACCACCATCATTTCCTGCCCCCTGAGGAAATCCACCTGGTGGGTAGTGGGGGAGGGGGCTAAACTAGTGTTTATGTTTGTGTTTGTATCAACAATTTTTAACCCTGGCTACCCATAAAACTATTAACCATGACCTAACTCACTGCTTATTCACAACAACTATGTTTTACCGACAACATAAGAGATTAAATAAATTAATTGTGATTTTTTCTGTACAAATAATCAATTTTTTTTATAATTACATATTCAGATTTTGATTACAAATAGTTTGCAGCAGTTATTCGAATTTTGGCACATCCTTGATTATTTTCAATGTTAGTTGTGTGTGGCCTTGCTATGATTACTGGTGAGGATATGCAGAGTTTCAATATGTTGGGTGCGATGAGGATGTGCCGAGTTTCAACATGTTGGGTGTGATGAGGCTATGCAGAGTTTCAACATGTTGGGTGTGATGAGGCTATACAGAGTTTCAACATGTTGGGTGTGATGAGGCTATGCAGAGTTTCAACATGTTGGGTGTGATGAGGATGTGCCAAGTTTCAACATATTGGGTGTGATGAGGATGTGCCAAGTTTCAACGTATTGGGTGTGATGAGGATGTGCCAAGTTTCAACGTATTGGGTGTGATGAGGATGTGCCAAGTTTCAACGTATTGGGTGTGATGAGGATGTGCCAAGTTTCAACGTATTGGGTGTGATGAGGATGTGCCAAGTTTCAACGTATTGGGTGTGATGAGGATGTGCCAAGTTTCAACGTATTGGGTGTGATGAGGATGTGCCAAGTTTCAACGTATTGGGTGTGATGAGGATGTGCCAAGTTTCAACGTATTGGGTGTGATGAGGATGTGCCAAGTTTCAACGTATTGGGTGTGATGAGGATGTGCCAAGTTTCAACGTATTGGGTGTGATGAGGATGTGCCAAGTTTCAACGTATTGGGTGTGATGAGGATGTGCCAAGTTTCAACGTATTGGGTGTGATGAGGATGTGCCAAGTTTCAACGTATTGGGTGTGATGAGGATGTGCCAAGTTTCAACGTATTGGGTGTGATGAGGATGTGCCGAGTTTCAACGTATTAGTTAAGCTCCGAGTAAAAATATAGGTTCCTCCATGTCGGGTCGAAGTCCCTGATAGTGACTTATCTTATATAGCTTGGTATGAGTGATGTGGGTAGGCTAGTTTCTATCACCAATCACCAAGCAGCGAGATCTGGTAAGCAGATGGCTGATCACTTAGTATTTACAAGTTTCAGGCAATGACAACCATCTTTGATAGATGTTGGTTCGAATCCTGTTTTATTCTTACCATGTTGTGAAAGCAGACATGTTATAATTCACTATAAGTGTAGCCTAAGATCCTAATAGCTCCACATGTATGTTAATAGTAATAACAATCACTATGAAACTAGAAGTGAGTGTATGACATGAGTGTGTGCTATACAGGACGTGCTGTGTGTCTGACTTCACGGGGCACTCCCTCCTACACACCCTGTACAGCCAGACCCTGCGCTACCCCATCGACTACTTCATTGAGTACTTTGCGCTGGACCTGCTCATGGAAAATGGAACTTGCAAGGGGATCATAGCACTCAGACTGGAAGATGGAAAGATTCATAGGTTCCAGGCCAAGAACACGGTCAGTCAGGATATGAAATGTTGCTCTCTCAGATACATAACATGGGTAGCAGGCCAAGAACACGGTCAGACTCTTCAATGTTACTCTCTTATAGACATTACATATGTTCCATATCAACATAGATAGGTGTAACAGGTTCAACAGATGTTTGAGCTAGTACCTACTCAACCATTATTATATATTGTTTAGAAATGAAGATACCCATAGGCTAAATGAAAAAATAAACTAATGAAAAAATAAACTAATGAATAAAAATGGAGTGAAGAAGGCCTACCTAAAGAACAATGGCTACATCTTCCTTTTTCTTCCTTTTAATGTTGGAAAAAAAACACGTACACATTTAGACCCAAATAAAGTTTTAATATCTCAACATTATTGCCTTTATCAAACAAAAGGAGGGGAGAATACAAATGTGATTTTAGTACATTGAATTCTATCCACATTCTTTCCTCTTCCCTGGGTGATCTATCTACACAATTTTCACTCTTTATCATATTTTTCCTTATTTTATCAATTTCTATGTATTTCAAAACATAAATATAGCTTACACTATTTTCACTAACAAGGAAGTTGGCTTTCTCTCAACTTCCTTATTTTGTTTCTCTTCCTAAAGAAGGAAATGTAATCACAATATTTATAAACAGGGTTGCATAATATGTACGAAAATAAATGGTACCACACAATCGCACAAACTTTCTCATATTGTGTGTCATAGTATCGAAGAAAACTTTCCAAAATAGGTTTTCAGTAAACTATGCTTAAATAAGTTTTACTCATAAAAACAAACACATCATCTTGTTAGTCGCAATAATCACTCTTCATATATAAATTTAAACCAAATTGTTCAAATATATTTAACAAAATTCAAATTTTTAAAAATGAATTATTTGTAAACTAACCTAAAGTTATTTGTTATTTGGAAAATAAAAATATATTCTTATTTATCATGAAAAACAATTTACATATTTCCATTTTTAATTTAATCTTCAAGATCAATTTCCAAAACATTCGAATTTTTAAAAATTATTTGCTATAGATAAACTACCCTTAAATTAATTTATTTTAGATAAATGAAGATATATTATTAATGATAGGTATGTAAAATAGTCTCCCGTTAGAAATTTTGAGCCAAATTGCTAAAGCCATTTTTTAAACTATTCAAATTTTAAAAAGTATTCAGTTAACTACCCATAACCAAATTTTCTCCTCAAAAGAAGTATACAGCTTTATTTGTCATGATCATGTCAAACACTCCTTAGATATACATTTCAAGCAAATCATTATAGTCATTTTAAAAATAATTTGAATTTTAAAAAATCACTCCTTAGTAAATGACCTATTATCAAATTTCTACCCAACATCATGTAAAAAGGGTTATTTGTCACAACATACACTTCCAAGATACCCATTTGGAACAAAATCGTCAGGTCCATTAAATTCATCAGTAAACTACCCAGAAATGAGATTTTACTCAAAAAACAAATATACACTGTTATTTGTCATATCAAACACTCTAAAATTCCCATTTGGTACCAAATTGTTAGTGATTTGAAAAATCATCATTAGTTAACTACTCGTATCCGAATTTTTACCAAAAATCAATTATTTAGTGCTATTTGTCATGTCAAACATTTATCATTATCTCTAGATCAATTTTTTTTACGATCACAACTATTCTCTCACTAATGTATCTAAAAGAGTGAAGAGGTTTCCCTTAAAGAGTTTTACATACATAGGATTACAACACTAGATACTTTCCGATTCCAAACAAGAGAAGGGGAGTTAGGAAACGGTTGCCTTTCTTGATGGCGAGTATTATTGTGCCTGCTTGTGAATATCCATAGTTGATGTAAATTGTTGTAAAAATGGGTGATGCTTTATATGGTACTGGAGCAGCGGAGTGGGGGTGACCAAATTGAGAGCATCACACACAGATCTTTTAGTTAACATTTAATATTAACCTGAGGAAAGTTCTATCCTCAATTTTCAAGGGGTGGATCACCTAATACTACAAATAGCAGATATTGATATGCACAATGCTAAACCAGACTTTGAACACACCTGGGATATACTTATTATAGGGAATTGTACCATAGCTACCATTTTGTTTATTTTTACAGAATTTCAATTAAAATATAGATTTGTTTTAGTGTAGCCTTGTAGAAACTAAAAAAAAACTTTTTTTATTTGGCACTGGAGCCCTCTTTAATTTATATAAAATACTTGTAGTCAGTCAGATAGACTTTTTTTTTTAAAAGAAAGTAATACATTCATATGGCAGGTAATGTAATCTGTATACGTCACTTTTGATAGATAATATCGATTCTTATAAAATAATACTAATTATATGGTAAAATAATATCAATGTTGGCTGCATATATGTATTCTTCCTCCCAAAATACTTTTTCTTACCTATTCCCAAAAGTCTTCAGCTGAGATTCAAACTCTATAGAGCTGTCTGTGTTGTTTGTTAAGATTGTTTGTTGCGGTGGTGCTGGGCGTTGCTACTTCTCAACAACGGGAGCCCATACTCTCACAGGGGATGGCACTGCAATGGCCAGTAGAGCCCGTCTTCCTTTACAAGACATGGAGTTTATCCAGTTTCACCCCACAGGTTATTTAAAATCATTCCCTCTTGGAAACCACTCAATATACTGTTATAGACTATGTTCACATGTTATACACAGTTGATAGTTCTGGAATCACAAGGAAAAAGAAAATCTTAAACCCCAAAGATTTAATTTGAAATATTTTTTCAATTTTCTTTTTTTAAGTTAGTTTTGACAAAAGGGTTATTTTTACAATATTTTATTTTTCTAGTGACACCTTTGGTTGTTCAGTTGCTAAAATGAGTAGTTGATAATGTGTGATAAGAAATTTAGAAAACATGGTCAGTTATACGAAAAACATGACTTAATTTTCCACCCTGAATGTCAAATCAAAAATTACTATAGAAGTACTATTTATTAATATGAAGAAATAATGTGAATAATATCAAAATAGTAATCTAAATTTCTACTAATAGCTATGCCCACATGGAAAAAGTTCACAATGTGCTTTACTTGCATCAGTGGTCAAATGGTCTATGTACGGAATCAATATTTCAATAGACGGGCTTACTGGTGATAGGAGGTTTGAATCTAATTGGAAGTACTGACGGTAGTTTTTGCTAAATGGTTTCCCACTTTACCTTCTTGCAAATGTGGATACATTTACTTTAAAACCTTACATTCCTTACTCTACCCCAATAATATATTTGGATGGGTCGTAAGATACCATTCATAAAAAAAAAAGTGTTTTATAATATTTAAATTTGAGAATAATAGATAAAATCAGTTAAATTTGATCAGAGGTATTTGACTCACTTCTAATAAAACCTGAATTATATAAGAACAAGAGTTGTTTCATCCCGAACAGGTATTTATGGATCCGGTATCCTGGTGACGGAGGGAAGTCGCGGTGAGGGGGGGTTCCTCTTAAACAGCGATGGGGAGAGGTTCATGGAGCGCTATGCTCCCATTGCTAAGGATCTCGCCTCCAGGGATGTTGTCTCTAGGGCCATGAGTTGTGAGATACTGGATGGAAGGTGAGCCAAACAATTGACAGTTTGTCATCTCTCTGTGGGACCTGTAACTTTCTTAGGTGCTACCGTTAAAGTGCCAAGAAAGACCTTAGCTCGGTCGTTAGCATGTCTTGTCTGATGAATTAAAAGTTGGGAGACTGGGTGTTGTGTAAGAGCTAAGTGTTACAATTTTGTAATAGAGTAAATAAATTATGTGTGAAAGAATTAGTTGATTCGAGTTGGATCTAGAAAGAGGGTTTCCAAACATGAGAGTGGGTTGTGGTTGCAATGCGTTGTTCAAGTGTTTGGATTACAAAACTCTTAATCAGCAAATGTCTCAAAAACTAGGGTAAGAAACGAATTATTAAAGACAGGTTGAGCGAGGAAATGGGGTCTTTTGATTATCTTTTGTTGGTTGGGGCACGTGTTGACTATGGACTTTGGGTCGTCGGTGACATGTGTCCGTGATGTATAGGACGTTGGGTTAACATCGACTCTACGTCAGATGTAGTGACTCGCAGGCTCGAGTCTCGGAGATAGGGGTTGTCTTGTATTTCCTATTAGAAGTACAAGATGGATTTGTGTGTGAACTGCTGTCGAGTGAGGTCTACTTGTTGATCAGTTACGCGGTTATGACAGTATCCAGCTATGTCAAATGAACACAGTTAAAATACAACTCGACGAGAATTCTGCACTTCTGTTAATCAAACTCTGTACTTCAAACATCACATATAGCTTTGTTAAAATAAACACCTCCTTTACAACGTCTGCCAACACCTCCATGACTCCACACATTCCCAAACACCAACCCACTACCGTTACAGTTGTGTCTGTTCTATAATTAAATAAGTATTTAGATTGTGTTCTAATATAATCAGTCATGTTAGCACCACATATTAGAGTATTTGATTAAATAAGTTAAGATTCGGATGGGCACCTACTATATAAGAACAATAAAGTTGTATAACCTATTTCTCAGAAACTATAGATAATAAAAACCTGTGGTTTTTTGTATTATATTTAACTTGTAGATTTAATATGAACTATATTAATAAAAAAGTTAATATTTATTTGTTACAATAAGATGTAATATTAATTTAATTAAAATTAAATTAAACATTAAATACAAGAATATAGTTTTGAAGTTATCATATTTTAATAGAGAATAAGATAATGTTCTATCATACACGATGAATATTTATAGTACAATAATTTTTACTATATTTGATATTTTCAAATTAAATAATGTCTAAGCTGTTGAAAAAGTTCAGTCGTTTCCTCATAGATGGCTTTGTCATCGGAAGCACCTCTCCTTCTCCTCCCAAACTCCTTTTTGGCATTATCCATCTTTCCATCTTTTTGTAAGCCCCGCTACTCCCCCTTCCCTCACCCCATTTATATACTGTTCAGGTAAAACCCTTGATTTGACACTAAATTTCTCTCACTTTGTTACTACTATTACCTCCAAACCTGAGTTATTAAAAATGTTCCCTGTAATGTATTTGTATGATTTATGTTAAAAGTTTTTTTATAGAGTAGACTTGATTATGTTTAGCTTATAGATAATTTGATTAACAGTGTTTCCTTGATTAGATAAAGATTATTTGTATAACGTTGGTTTTGTAAGAAAAGGTGAAAATTATTTCTCTAAATAGTTTTATTCATGTTTTATAGATGAACAAGATTCTTTCATACTTATAGCAGAATTAATTTTGAAGATATTAAGATTCAGTGGCGCATCCAGGAGTTTACTTTGGGGAGGGTGGGCATGTGTGTCAAAGCTATTATTTCTGTCCCTTGAAAATATTCATCAAATTATTTTAGTTTAAGACATCTTTTATTTTTTAGAGAAATCACACACACACACACAAAACACACACACAAAAACACACACACACGTGTACGTATATACAGGTTGTTAAAAAAGTGGTTCAGAAATTATGGATCTTGTTGTACACATTAACATGAGTAGAATGATTTTAATGATGTTACATGACCTCTAGTTGTGTCGATATGTCGGTAAACTCCAATAATAAAAATAAAAATAAAAGCAACTTAGAAATATAGGTCCACAAACCTACTCACATAGAGGTAAAGGCAATTTTGTATTTAAGTAATAAAAAATAAATGGTACGGTGCACCACACAGACTTTCTCTCACTTTTATCTTGAAATAAATATTTACTAAAAACTCGTTAAGATTTGTGAAATAAATTCATAAATCTATACATCATATCATAAATGAAATAATATACACTGTTACTTACTCTATGCAGGGGTGGCTTAAGGACTGTGTGAACCAGACGGCTGCCCAGGACACCAGATTGTGGGGATGCCAAACATGACATGACATGACCTAACGTAGCCTGGGCGTGATATGAAAATAATCCCCAGACATATAACTTCAAACCTAACGTAGCCTGGGTGTGATATGAAAATAGTTCCCAAACCTCCAAACCTAACGTAACCCGGGTGTGATATGAAAATAGTCCCCAAACCTAGCGTAAACACCGTGTGATATGAAAATAATCCCCAAACCTAACAACTCCAAACCTTACGTAGAGAGGGCATGATAATGGAGTTGTTAAGCTTACCAATTATTCAATTTTTTATACTAACATGAAACTTTACATATTAGTATAATTTTGTGGTGAGTAAAATAGAATATAGTGCCACTTTTAAAAAGTTATTTTACATTTGCCAACTTGAAAAAATGGCACCCTAAAAACTTTTTTTTTGCAATTATAACGTAAACCATTCATAATGTCAAAGTGTTTGTTAAACTTATAATAAAAAATATAGTAGGATGACATTGTCTACAAAACAGGTTCTTATAGTTTTATTTGTAATCCTAACCGTTTTTGTACAATCTCGAAGTGAAACGTTTAGCATACGTTTAACATTTGTGGAGTTTCCCCTTCAATTATTTTCCTATCACGCCCAGGCTGCATTAGATTTGGGGATTATTTTCAAATTTTCTGAGAGTACAATCACCATGAGAAATGTGGTAGCTGGTCAGCTAGTAGAAGATTTAAGAACTGCCAAAAGAAAAACCAAATTAAAAATAAAATTGTTTTTGTGAAAGTTTTGACTGCCTAAAGTGACAATAAATCAACATATTATGGTCATTACAGATCATATGGTTTAGCAAATGGATACGTGAGATTTGATTTGCTAACTTTTGCTAGCTGTTAGTTACCCACACTCCTATGGTGAATGGACTACATTATCCACCGGTTACATAGAGAGGCGCCAAAAAGCAATACCGCCCAGGCGCGAAATTTACCTCGGGCCGCCCCTGACTCTATGGCACTAGGTAACTAGCAGCACTGTTACAGAAAAGTTGAGAAAAGAGAAAAATCTGTGTCAATCAAAGAGCATAAGAATCAAATTCATTTTCAAAAATCTGTATTAGAAACAGTGGTGTTGTCATAAATTTAGTAGTACCAGAACACAAGGTCATAGCAACCCTAAAGTTGAAGTGGGGTTTTGGGACCCCCAACCACTGTAGGCGTAAAAATTGCACAAACATAAGTGTCTCTAGAAGCTATTTGGAGCATCTTTTAATGATTACTAAGGCAGAAACTTACTTAACGTACTTACCCTTAAATTCCAGGAATTCGCAAAGAGCACTGTAAATTTCATCAGAATTTATTGATTAATAGTATGAAAAAAGTTTTAACATAATGGTGATATAAAATCAATTAGTTAACTTGGAATAGCAAAGTATAAAACTTTACCAAAAAAAATTAGAATATTTTTCCACGAAAAGCAGTGCCAGAATGGCGTTCCCGCGCCACTACACCCCTGATTAAAAAGTATATATATTTGTTTACAGCTCAAAACTTATTGGTATTATAAAAATATATTGCAAATAAAAGATTTTTACATTTAATAGTGCTACAACTTTAAAATGACAAGTTATTACGAGTCTCAAATAGTTGTGGAGAAATGATGAAAATTTTGAAAATCTCCCCTATGTAAAGTACCCTCAAAGTCATGTTCATGAGAAAATGAAAATGTCCATCTTGTTTATAATGATCAACAGCGTTTAAATATCAAATTTAATCAAAATCATTAGAGCAAATTTCGAGAGAATAGATTTATTCTCTTTTTGCCTTTTAATAAACTAGCTTTAAATTTAAGGTTAGATATCTAATTCCAAAAACCCTCGGGGGGCTGTGGGGTGGAACCTTATGAAAACCCCAGATACAAAGTTTTAGCCCAAATGGTAAAATGGTTTCAGTTCTAGAGCCCAAACCAAGGTACAGTCAGACAGACGGCATTGCGGAAACAACTTTTTTTGTTTCAGGGGTTATGAAACGTTGACATTTATCAAAATCTCGATTTTGAATTTTTGACTATCACAATATTTTCACTCCGAGGTGTCGAGACAAAGTAAATATTAGTTTACAAAGCTTAGTTACCCACAGCCATTGCTTGTCATTGGTTTGTTCGCCATTAATGGGGAGGTTGAAGTTCAAATCTCGTCTGCGTGAACTGAAGATGGTTTTCCCGTTAAATGTATATATATACATGTTAGAGGTGTATATATATATATATACACACATGTTAGAGGTGTATATATATATATATATATATCTCTAACAGTTTTCCACAAGTGATTTATCACTCTAGTTTTCCCATCTTTACTCCATGCAAATATGGGTTCACTTACTCTTAGCTACCTTACTCATCTCTACCCAATCAGATTAAGCTGTTAATAACCTGTGTTCTGAACGTAGCAATAAAAAAGAAAAGACTTAGTTTTGAATGGTTTATAGTCATATTATAATAATAAATCAATTATTTTGAATGGAAGCATGGTTTAGCGAGTTTTATTTAGTTCAGTTTTTTTTTTTAGATCATAGAATACAATGTTCTTGTTAGTATGGTGTTCGAAAAAAGTTAACAGTAGGGCCTATTTGTAAAGTGAAGTAGGCATACAGAACGTAAATTATATTTAATTGAAATTAAATTTTTAAAATTGCAATTTTTCGCCAACTTTGGCCACCTTTTTCTCATTAATTTAAAAAAAAAATATTTCCAATTTTTTTTAGAGAGGCTAGCACCTAAAACAAAGTGTGGTTTT
>CABFWB010001072.1:0-13125 GCA_902151455.1 Timema bartmani | reverse complement strand
AGGGAATGTGGAATGTAAGGACACTCTGACAGGGGGTAGTATAGAAGGGTTGAGAGGTGTCGGTGTGGTGATTGCCATAACTACAGCAGCAGGTGATAATACATGGAACTACTTGGAAGAGAGATTTGCAAAACCTCAAGATGTCAATCTGAATCTTCAGACCGCTCATTTGAGTACATTTGTCTTGTTACCTTATTTATTGAAATACCCTCTTGGATAAATTCAAATGCATCTCAAACAGGGATCAATATTGGTCACAGAGTCAAAATTAGCTATGCTACCACACACCTAACTCTATTGATGTAAAATAAAGAAGCCAGCTCTTCAAGACTAAAGTGTATTAATAATTTTATGAAATATATATTTTAATGAACACTAAAATATATCAGTTTCTGTTATAATGGTTTTCTTATCCACATTGGTGGGCACAAGGACTAAACATCAAGCTTATCTAGTCTGGTTTGGCTGAGGTTCAAATCCTGGCTGGATATAGTAAGGTTATTTTTTCCTAAATCATTTCTATTATGTCCTTTAAATTCTTACTTAATCAATACATAATTAAATGTAATAAACTAGATGGACAGTAAGATGCAGTGCAATAGAATAAATACAATTGAGGATAGAACAATAGATCAATAGTTTACATTAAAAACACATTATAGTCATTTTGGGGACACATCAGGCCTCTTCAGTTTGTTGGAACAGGACTGAGGTTGATCATTTGTTCAAACCTCTGCATGATCCAGTCATTGTTCTGATAAAGAAGGGGTCTGATGTGTCCCGCAAAATTTTGATTCAACATTTTTTAATTAAGTGTATACCTTGCCTTTCCATCCCCTTTGAATGTTTGTTGAGTATTGTTTTAGACTAATTCTTGTTAGTTTTTCCAAGTGCTCAAACACCCGGCCACACACTTCCCCCTCCACCAAGACTAATTTATAAGACATGTTAATTAACTGAAAATATATTGGTTCAACATTTTTTACACACCAAGGGTATTTATATTACATGAAATGGTGATAAAGCACCTGGTTTTTACCTACAAGAGAAAACATTTGCTAAACACGGGATATTTGTCGCCCAGAGGTGTCGGCCCAGAGAAGGACCACCTGCACCTGCAACTACATCACCTGGACAAGGATGTGATCAAGAAAAAGTTACCAGGAATACGCAAAACAGTGTACACGTTTGTAGGTGTCGACATCTGTAAAGATCCTGTGCCAGTGATACCAACTGTTCACTACACAATGGGAGGAATCCCCACCAACTACAAGGGACAGGTAATATATTTGCCCGATTTTAGTTGGAAGAACAATTTATAAAATTCAAACACATTTCTTTGTGACCAAATTTGATAACATTTTATTTTATTATTTATGTTGTTTTATAGGTATTGATGATATCTATCAAAAGTGACAGCTTTTATCACATGACTTAATGTACGAATATTTGAAAATGGTTTTAATAACCTTAAAAACTACCTGATATGGTTCTTTCTACCAAAATTAAGGTGTATATATACACCTGCATATGAGTCAAGCTTGTCTAGTGTAGCTTTAGAGTCACAGAGAGTGGGGTTCAAATCTTAGTCGAGTTTAATGAAGTTTTTTTCCCTAAATTGTTTTCAACTCTTTCTCCATACAAATGTGTGTACATTTTTTTCTAAATTATACAATTCTATATCTAAACCCTTATATTTAGTGTAAATATGCAGGTAGCCCAGAAAGGTAGTACAACGCTGTGGGAAAAAAGAATGCACTTTATGGTGTTACTGGAGCCAGTAATACCAACACATCTATACATATAGATATTACCTGTTTAAGAATAATAGTGGTGTATTTAATATATACATATATATTGCTAAGTTTAAAAACCTACAGGATCAGTTTCAATGCTAGTGTAGCTGATTCTGTAACAGGAGCCAATGGTCAGACATGATCAGGTGGACATTCTTGTCCAGGCAGCCATTGATGCATTTGGTTAGATATAACCCTCCTTATGGACAGGTATTGAGCCAGGACAAGTGTGGGGAGGACTACATCGTCCCTGGTTTGTATGCCGCTGGAGAGTGCAGCAGCGTCGGTGTCCATGGTGCTAACCGCCTAGGGGCCAACTCCTTGCTGGAGACGGTGGTGTTTGGCCGCTCCTGCGCCCGTAACATCATCAAGACCTGCCGACCCGGGGACAAGATGCCGGAGTTGCTCGAGGTTAGTGGAGCTCTTTCACCTGAATGCTTTAGAAACTGAACAACAGCTGTTCTGTTATCATAACTCTAGCTATGTTTAGTTTTAACTATCTAGACTAGAATGACTTGTGTTAATATAAAGCTAAGGTGTAAGTCTAAAGGTATTATCTCAGCCGAAAATAAATATTATCAGGTAGGTTAAGAAAACACATTAAATACTGTGGCCGATCAAGACTAGGGAAACTTTATTTTCCCATACCAATGATGCCTGAAATCATTCATGAGCGCCCATAAATGGGCAATAAGGGGGACTCCAGCTCCCCTTATCACTCTGCAAGATTTACTTTTTTTGTTGTTAATTTTTATGAAAAAATAAAATTGTGTATTTGGGATTTAAGGCTGCAATTTGCTACTAGCAACTTTGAATCATCAATATCCCAGTTACCCGCCTCGGTGGCGTA
Organism: Timema bartmani; assembly: GCA_902151455.1. NCBI lineage: Eukaryota > Metazoa > Arthropoda > Insecta > Phasmatodea > Timematidae > Timema > Timema bartmani. The sequence goes on along the minus strand of CABFWB010001072.1, from coordinate 10,479 downwards.
GTTGGCTAACGCGCTAGTCGTGTTGAGCTCGACCGCCGAGAACAGAGAGATCGAGGTTCGAATCTCGGTCGGGTGAACTGGGGGTGGTTTTTCCTAAATGGTTTTCCACTCTCCCTCCACGCAAATGTGGGTTCACTTCCTCTAAATCCAACCTTCCCAATTCCTAATCCATTAGCGTAATTAGTGCTTAAGCGTATAACCCGAACGGGTACTAAGACGCGGTGCTAAATAATAATAAAAAAAAATCCCAGTTATTAGAGATAAAAATTATAAAATGTAGAACTCCCCCCATCTCCTTTTCAACAACCTTCTTTTCATTTTGTTCTGTTCAATAAACTTGGGTAAAATATGTTTCTTTTTCAATAGGTTTAAGTTACAACTAAATTTTATTTTTTGTTAATTTTCCATAAACTTTTTTTTTTTTAGAAAATTGGCTCTTGAAAATCATAAATTATCTCAGAACTATGTTCATAAGTTATTAAATTCCCTCCCACAAAATTAAATTTCTGAAATTTTCTCTCGAGGAGGGGGTGGGGGATGGGAGGTGGTATTACACACCCGAGAGATGGGAGTCCAATTCACCCTTCATTTGGAAAACCAACATGGGCGCTCTTGCTGAGATATTAATTTGTAAATGGCTACAAATAAATTCATCCAAGGTTTTCTTAGCTTCATGTTTTTGAACATGCTATATTGAATGTCACAGTTTAAAAAAATCAAAGTTGTAGCACTTTCAAGAAATAGACCAAATATGTATTATTTGTTGAAGAGTCCTCCACATGTCTCAGAAATATGAGTGCGACATGGGGTCCTCAAGATGTGCATTACGAAGCTCCTGATTTATTGATTAGAATTATAACAAAGCGACGAAAATAAAAAATTATTATTTCTACTTTTCAGTTAAATACAATGAGTAAAAATTTAATTTTTAGGCTTTTTTTATTTCTTAGTTGTAAAAAAATTCACAAAATAGTCTTCAATGTATATACTTTCTCATATCAAGATAATTATTAGTTAAATTAATATTAAGTTAAATGATCCCAATGGCACTTTATACTTGTTAGCATTATCAAACATTACTGTAGTTTGAGTGACAATGTTAGTGATTGTCCTTGCAGAGGACAGGGGAGGTGTCCATAGCCAACCTGGAGTGGCTTCGCTCCACCACTGGTGCTGTACCGGTGGCCACCCTTAGAACAGAAATGCAGAAGCTGATGCATAAATACGCCGGGATCTTCCGCTCCCAGGATCTTCTTCAGGAGGGATGTCAGAAGCTGGAGCTATTGTACAAGAACTTGGATGACTTGAGGGTGAGTGAGCCACGGTTGAAGTCAGAAGGCTCAAGGAAATTTTATTTACAAGATGACAATACTCCTTGTGACTGTGTTGATTAGGTTGGCGACCGGTCATTGGTATGGAACACAGAACTCGTCGAGGCTCTGGAGCTACAGAATCTAATGCTAAATGCGACCCAGATCCTCCACGGTGCAGAGAACAGGAAGGAGTCCAGGGGGGCCCATGCCAGAGAGGACTTCAAGGTAACTCTCTTTAATTTGTTTATTTAAATAAAGTATAGCTTAAATAGGCAGTGAAGTTTTATTTTTCACCTCATTTTAATACCAATTCAGGCTTTCTACATCTAATTACACTAAAGTGATAATGATGAGGAAGGTAAATTTCACAAACAATGTACCCACATTTAGTTAAAGGGAGATTGGGAAACCGTTTAAGAAGAAACAACTTCAGTACACCCAGCCAGGATTCAAATCTTGACCTCTCTGTCGCCAGCAAGTTAAACTAGACCAGCTTGACATTTAGTCTGTGGGATCAGCAATGTGGCTGAAATATGCTTAGTAAAGTAGTAATTTCAGTGCAATAAAAATAAAATTTTAACAATTGCTTAGTTCTGTTCACATTAATTTTCTTCTCCCTTTTACTTAAATTTAATACTCCAAGTTATTCAATAAATATTAAGAAAAAATAAAATTCAATTTTAGGTTAATTAAGTTGGACAAGTTGTACTAAATTGACATGAAAGAAACATAAATATGTAGTATAAATATAATATATATGCACGGTATTTAAATACTATTTGAAAAAGATTTGACTTGAATGTCAGTGTGGTGTGTGTAAACTATTAACAACAAACTATATAACTTAAGTGAAAAGGATTAGTAGAATGTATTCTAAGTACAGATGCATTCCCAAGAGACTAATCTAGGCAATCATATAGAATTAAAAATTGGTGGCCTTATTTAGGGACCAAACAGGTGTCTTCTATCATCCAAACAATTTATTTTATAAGCACCATCAAGATGAACTTCCTTTTAAATCACTAATACATGCAGATTATTAATTGATGAATGTTTAAAATAATAATATTGATTGCACCATTAAAAAAAGGCCAGGATTTTTAAAGCACTGTAAAATAATTTATTTGATTAAATGCTGCAGGCCATCTTTGGTTTATTGATGTTTTATTTGATCGTTATTGTATTTTGGTAGTAATACATTCATACTAAGCATTGCCCAGTAACAAATAAGATTAATAACATTACACTCTAAACAGTTAGCAAACAATAGCAACATTTAGGTTTTGAACATTTGTTTGACATTTAGAAAAATACATGTTTAATTGATGATGTTAAGTTTTTATTACATTTGAGGTTAAATTAGAAGATAGCTTTGAAATTTAGACTAAATCCAGTGAGGCATTATTTTAACCTTGATCCAAGTAACAGCTTATCTACAATAAATATACTATCAGAAAGTAAGGGACTGCAAGCTCGGGTATTTTCATACTAAGTCAAGCTCAAGCGAGCCTCTCAGAAAGCTCCCAAGTATTTAGTCCAGGCAAGCTTCGATTCAATAAAAATATGTTTTTAGAACTTAAATATTTAAATAAAAATCAACTTTGATTTGCCATCAGTTTCGAATAGATGAGTTTGACTACTTGAAGCCTCTGGATAGTCAGAAGATGCGAGAGTTGGCTGACCACTGGAGGAAGCACACACTTAGTTGGGTCGATGAAGAAAACGGGCATGTAAGGGTATATTTGTTTAGTTTAAATGGGTGTAGAAAGCCTCTGGCAGGGTTGGACTAAAGGACTCCACACTCCAACACAGTGGCGATCAGATGTAACTTATGTTATCTAATGGACATGTGCACACTGGTGTGGGCAGGCGGTCAACATCACAACCAGTAGTGCGTTCTATCTTGTGTTGGTGGTCAGATGCTGCATATCGAGTTTGACCGCCACCTGCGTCCATTTGTGTTCAGTTTTTACAATTCACAATGAGGAGTGTTATTGAAAGACTCATTAAAATTGTGAAGCTACATAGGAATACTTGGTGACTAAAAATTCCCATAGGTGTCTCCAAACTGGTCGGGGTAATAGGGGGTGTGGTGGGGGTTTCCAGAAACCTAATTTTTTTAGGCAGGTATCTCCTAGCTCAAATCTATTTATATAATTTTATTTCCTAATTTGTGTGCATCTTTTCACACCTTATGAAAGCCCCTAAACGACCTAGACAGTTGAATCTTCGCACACTTAAATAAAGACCATGGGACAGAATTTTTTTTTGTCCGATTGAACATTTTTTAGAGCCTTTCTTGAATTAAAAGAACGGCGTGAAGTTTTTTTTTTCAGCTTGTACTAAAAATATACTTTGCAGCCTAACTAATCAAGTTTAGTTCACCTGTTTTCGACATACTAATATACTAGTAAATTTCTATGAAGATATTGCAGTTTTCAGATCACAGTGAATGGTTAGAATCGTGGCCTTCCTAAAACAAAGTGAAAATGTGATGTCTTTGTAGGCTCTGAGCTGCAAACTGATTGCTTGGGTGTGTGACTGTGATCACCACCACGTTGGTGTGTGGAGGGAAACCTTTCTTTATAATATTTTTTTTCAGGAGACTGGATAAATTCTTGGTGAGGTATTAAGCTCATTTGTAACAGGGTGACAAAGAAGACAAAGTAAAGTACAGTGGCATGCAAAAGTTTGAGGCCATAAGTTTTTGTGTGTTATTCTTTTTAAAACAGAGTTAAATAATACTTAGCACCGCGTCTTACTACTCGTTCGGGTTATACACTTAAGTACTAATTACACTAATGGGTTAGGAATTGCTAATGTTTAATATAGAGGAAGTGAACCCGCATTTGCATGGAGTGAGAGTGGAAAACCATTACGGAAAAACTACCCCAGCTTACTCGAGTGAGATTCGAACCTTGATCTCCCCATACTCGGCAGTCTAGCTCAACACAAAACTGGCGTGTTAACTAAGTCACTGAGGTGGGTGGTAGCTAAATGAAATCTCATCTATACAAAAATTGCGGGTATTGTATATTATACAAGTTTATACAGTTTTTAATTTATTAGATAGATAAATATACTTTGTTAATTAATATTCTATGTGAACATGTGCAAAAGTAACAGGCCACATACATTTACGGAAGTTATCAAACAAAAAAATATTTTATTTTGGTAAATAAAAGGTACCGTACATATTCTGTAATAGTGGCAATTTCTGTAATATCAAAATGAAAAGGCATTAAATCAATTAATCGAGTAATACAGTATCTAGGAATTCCGATCCATTCTTCCCTCAGACAGTAGCTCAATTATGCTTTGTTGGAATTTCTTATTTCCTGTGTGATGTCTCAGTACACACACACACACGCACACACACACACGCACACACACACACACACACACACAATTGAATTTGGGTCCAGAGATTGTGCTAGTCAGTCTAGAAGTAATATTTTATTTGCAGCTCAAAATTTCTTTATACAGTTTAACCCAAGCCTGGGATCATTATTGAGCTGAAAAATCCAGTTGTAAGGTGTTTTCTTCTTGGTGTACGGTAGCATGCTCTCTCCTAAAATATCTCTGTAAAATAAGATATTCATAGTACCATTGATATCTACCAATACCTCTACCACCACGCTTCATGGTCAAAATTTGATTTCTAGAATACCTACTGGATTGGACGTCAAAACATTCCATTACATTACCATCACTTTCAAACAGTTTGAACTTTGATTAATAGAAGAAAAGTACCTTATTGCCAGTCTCTCACAATCCAGTTTTTGTATTTTTTTTTCAGCAAATGATAACTAGGCCTTTGGTTCTTTTTAATTAGCTAAATTTTTTAAAACTGCTTCAATGGTCACATGGTTTAACACACCATTCTCGCAGTAGACTATACTGTTGATGACCGGGAGATTGTGGTTCGAATCTTGGTTGGGTGTACTGAGGGTGGATATAACCATTTGATGTGGCCCAAAACAACTACACACAACTGTGTGTGTGTGTGATATAGAGTCAAATCAGATATATTACCAAAAGCCTAACCCCCCACATTTTTTAGCACCTTTGATAAATAAATTAAAAATAAATTGATCTTGCCAATACTACATTAGAGCTAAGCTATACAAGTTGTCATCCTAGTCTAATATTTAGAATATTTGCGAACATGTGTTGAATGTTGGTTGGAAATATAACTTACACACTTGCCCTTCTAGATAACGGTCAAATTTTTTTATCTTAAAATAAACATTCCAGCAGCTTAGCAAAATCAGTAGCACATCTGTTTAGTGAACTAAGTGTCTCGGATTTAATGCCCGGCATGACCGAAAGATGATCATTAGAGAGAGCGGGATTTCACCTTATACAGTGATGAATTAACAGCTGGGGACCCAATTCGGTGGCCACATGGTCTAAGGTGCTACTCTCGCAGTAGATTAGACTGCCAATGACGAGGTGCTCAAGGTTCAAATCTCAGTTGGGTGTATCAAGTTTTATTTTCCAAAATGTTTTTTCACTCTCCCTTCACACAGATACAGGTACACTTCCTCTAAATATAACCTTCATAATCTCTAAAACTATTAGTGTAATGAGTATATACACGTATAGCTCGATCGGGTTATAAGTCGTGGTGCTAAAAATACAGTTGGTGGACAGTTGTTGTGTTTGTTCTGGAATTAAATTGGTTTGTAAGCCGTATGTTGATCTAATTATTCAATTCAGAAAGCACATGTTAAATACTCCAAATAAATACACACAAAAAAAGAAAGAAAGAAGGAAAAAAGAAAAATGACAACATTGAACTCCAAATTAGTGGACAAATTAAAATTTACTTTTCTTTTAAATAGTATATTGGTCATTTAACTTTAAATAGAGGTTACCTTATATTATTTAACTGTATTTATATAGTTTGTGAACTTTGTAAATCTGTATGGTAGTTATACTGTAAAAGTAAAGAGTTGTTTAATATCGCTTTGTAATTTAAAATTAATGATAAAGTCAAGAAAGTTTTGTAGATTATGTTATACTTTTGATTTAGTGCTATTAAATGCCACAGGTGAAGTTCACATACCGCACCGTCAACGATTGTACGCTAGACCCACAAGAAGCCGCTACAGTCCCGCCTGTGGTTCGTACCTATTGATCTTGGACCAGGGAGAACAACAGTGCTATAAACCAGAACAATCCAGTGTCAAGCAGAGCATGATTGACTGGTGATGTCAGCAACATAAACTTGAAGAAGAATGTGTGACAATGTTGTTTTCTTGAGATTAAGGGGATGATAAAATAGTTGTATATTGTTTGGACCAACTTTAATTTTTCTTATTTCTTTATTATCAATAAAAAGCTAAAAAAAAATATGACGATTTAGCAGGGTGTCTGTCACAAACAAGTGATCCAATTGTATGTATTTTTTATAAGAGGGAAAAAAGTTTCATGGCCTAGAAATCATTTAAAATATTAAGTATGATTGCACAAATACACTATGGCAGTAAATGTTATAGGAGAAGAGTTTAAGAAAGCAAAAATGCTAACTGGATCACTCTAACAATTATTACATGTTAGTTTTATTTGATCCAATGACCACAATTAATGCCTATTACCCCTTTAATCTCTGAATAATGCTAAACAAAAATGTTAGTTTTGTTCTGCCAAAAGTATCATCCTCTTGCATACTTAATTATTTTGCTAATTTAAAATGCATCACTCTATATATTACTAGAGATAAAATTAAATGTTATAACTATACAGTACTATTGTTCCAATACAGAGCCTTACACATGGTCGATGACCATATTCATATCTAACAAAATATCAAAATATTAGAGCAATCTATATCTACACTATGGACTGTATTTACATTTTACTTAGAGTAATCAGTATTTATTTACCAAAATGACTTAAGTCCAATGTTTTAATTACATTAAAATTAGTAAATTCATGACTTTATTACTTTTGTGACCGAAAGGCACCATGTTTATATATCAACTTTTATTCAAGCTATAGTGAGCTTGAAATTTCTATTCAGATTATTTATCTTCTTATGAGAAGAGAAAATTCGATATCAAATGGTTTCATTCAATTGTGTGCACCACTATTTCCAGATGTGCCATGCTCAACCATTCCTATACCACAGGATGGTATCTTGGTTTCAATTGATATAACAGTACGGTACTTTACATAATTTTTTCCCACACACATGGACTCACAGCAATTGAAGATTACCTCAACACCTCAATTTTATATTGGAGATGTTGAATCACTTTAGATTTATTTTGGACAAAATATGTTTATAAATAAAAGGCACCACCAAGATAACACATTTGGCCCCCTTATATACAAACAAGTATGGGAAGGATTGAACATATTTTCCTGAAAAGACAACCCCTAAGCCCCTTTAATGATTCAGATACATCAACGACATCTTCAAAATTTGGACCAACACTAATGGACTTAAATCCTTTCTTACAAACCACAACACCTTTTCCCTCTGAAATTCACCTGGAAAATATCTAGCCTTTATGGTACATCACTTTTCTAGATGTGAACATCAAACTCCTTCAGGGACATGTGGAGAACACGCGGAGGAAACCAACCAACAACAATAAAAGTTACTCGCTCTACTATTCCACATTCATGCATCAGGTCATGTGATCTGCAGCCTATAAAATAACCCTAACTATATGGTAAATTATTATCAATTTTGGCTGTGAAAAATATGTTTGTACTTTCTAAAAGGCCCTTTCTATGAAAATTTGCCTATACCACCCAATTAACAGGAAGAGATCACTTCCATACACATTATGGTTTAAATTAGGAGGGATGGCCAGCACACTTACCTTGGTGATACTGGAGTAGAAGTTGTTTAGATAGAATACTAAAAAACACACAAACACCTTTTTAAGGTCAAGCTTTCACTGTCACAGACAGCTTCATCCTGGATGCTCATGCCATGCCAAGTGTATGCATGCCGCAATTTCAAATATAGAAACTGTGGCACCTTAAACTTGGCGATTTTGTGTGGCTATGTGATGTAAGTTCAAAGTAAAATATCTCGAAATTTCCAGAAGAACCAGGTTTCACAACTCTGTGGGTTGTTGTAGGTACCTAGTACTACAATCCCCACTAAGTGTGCTTGTGCTGCAATTTCAAATAAGGAAACTCTAGTACCTTAAATCCTGAAACAATTGATTTTAGAGGCGATTTTAAATTGAGGTTATGTTTTCCAAATTTTTTATTTTCTTAAAGTTTCCTATAGAACAACATTTTCGTGCTACATATTAAAATATTGTACCAATTTGTATGATAATTTATACTAATCATGTCTTTTAAACACATTTATTAATTATTTCCTTATTTTTAATATAGTTATATCTGGTTATAATTTCTTGAGTTGTCACCCTGCGCATATCCTTTTTTCCACCAGAATAAACATTTATGTGGTTGTGGAAAAGTTCAGTCCGCTGCAAGAACAATAATAACTCGTTTGTCATTGAGCCTCGGACATAGGCAAGTAAGAAACATACTCTCAACCTTATGGGGGTTTGGCTGTGTTCCTTTTGCCAGCTTTAGTCCTTCAACACTGGGCTTCGCTATTGTCACTGCTGGGTGATGATAGGACTAGCCGCAGCGATCCTAGTGTTGAAGTACTCAATCTTCCAAAAGGAGCGCAACCATTTTAACCTGGAGGTTGAGTATCTGGGTATATCTTTTGTCTGTGGCCTCGGACTACTACTTATTTGTATTCCCTCAACCATCACCAAGTTAACATTGCCTGAGCTACAGTTCAAAGTGTGGCCGGTCAGTGTAAAGGTGAAAGCAGTACTGTGAGTCCGCACCCCTTGGTGGTGCAGCTGTTCACACACTCGCGGAAAGTTTACCCATGATGCATTGAAACGACAAATATAAAAACATAAATACTACAATCAGTGCAAATTACTGTATTTAAAATAAAATGAGATGTTTTACTTACTGCCTGGATTTGAGTTTGTCATCAATAAATCTCAAGGCTTCAAATAAACTGTCTTTTTAAATCATCACTTTTGAGATATGCCTGGTTTGAAAGTTTGCGCATGCGCTGATCAGGTCTTCTTGGCGGGCTATCTGTAGAAGCGCTGGAAAAGTATAAAATATCTCTACTCGAGCAGTGATGGCTACGCTGGTCACGCGGACTTCTTGTGATAGGATTAGAGCTGTCACGTGACCAAATATCAGCACTGCTCTTGTTTTACAGTGAGCGTGGGAATCCACAGAGAGCTCTACTCTGTCTTTAACCAAGGTGGAATTCAAACTGTACTCAAGTCAGCGGTGGAGTTCTACCTTGTCTGCCCTGATCAGTCTTTTTCAAACACCCACTCTATCACTTTCACCATGTTATTATTTTTTTCAACACGTCTTACTACCCATTCATGCTATACACTTATGTACTAATTACACGTATGATTTTAGGGATTAGGAAGGTTATATTTAGAGGAAGTGTACCTGCATTTGCGTGGGGGGAAAGGGGAGAATAATTTTGAAAAAAAAAACCCACCCTCAGTAAGCCTACACCTGACTGTGATTCGAACCTCAATCTAATCACCATCGGCAGTCTAGTCTACTGAAAGAGTAACGCCTTAGACCACACGGCCACCGAAGCAGGTTCCCTCATTATGTTATTAACACTCATTTAGTTTACTTGTATTTTATTAATTTGTTAACAAAATGAAGACAGGTTAGGTTAAGTTATTAGTAAGTAGGCCTACCATAGTAATAAATATATAAATCATGAAAGGTTAGAAAGGCTAGGTTAAGTTATTGGCATAGTAATATACAGGGTGGGCCAAATAAAACCGGTCCCTACTTCACAGATTGGAAATGAAACCCCATCGTGTGAGTGTTGTGCATGAATTAAAACAACTTGATAAGGGTAACCGTGTAAATTACCGCCAGTGGCTCTTCGAGAAAATTAGCGGAGGATTCCTAGACTCATTTCTCTTCATTTCAACAGATTAAGCATGGTTCAATATACATCCCTTGGGGTCAGTTTTAATTGGCCCACTCTGTATATTTAATAGGGCCTAAGGTCCTCGACACAAACTCTAAATCCTTAAGGGGATGGATCACCATGAGAGATGAGCGAGGCCGGTTTCTAAGACGATTTCTCTGTACGCGATTACTAAGAAAA
>CABFWB010001071.1:168776-189918 GCA_902151455.1 Timema bartmani | reverse complement strand
GTGTGTAAGATAAACGAGTCGGCAGGCGAAGATGTATCAAGTCACCCGTGACAAGCAGCGCTCGTAGCGGGCGAGCCACGCAATAAACTTAACATCTTCATCGGCCGTCACGAAAACCTTTCTCTCCCTCGTCCCTGGTCGGGCCAGGCGGGGCGTGTTGTTTTTTCCCTAGAGAGACCACGTAGCCCGGGAACCTAGATGTCAATGGATTTCACCCTAAATTTCAGCCTAGGGAGTACACATCGAGGAACAAATTTTCACCGTCGGATTTTTTACAGTTATTTGAAGAATCCTTGTATATCCTGGACGAGGTTTTGATCATATAGTCCAATTTTAATAATTAGGGGCTTTTATAAAATACAAAATTAATTTTTCGACTCAAAATTGATAATATTTTACTAATTTATTGGTGTTATTTTATAGCTATTGATAATATCTATAAAAAAAATTACCACTGAAGATCACATAATTTGACGGCTTAATACGTGAGAGCAGATCTGCTAACTTTTCTATCTCATATAAATCCATTCCTATGAAAGGAAACTATATCCATAACACACTTCTCGATAGATTTCTTTCAAAATTATATAGACATGGTTGTGCTAGCCATGACGACACGATTAATAATAGGCTTTAAAATTATATTTTAAATAGTTTTTAAGTACTCGTACAGTCACCAATATTAATATCCACTGAGTGAGGTAAGGTAGATAAACTTAGTGAAACACAGTATGGTAAAATCACATCTGATACCCTACACCAAACATAATCAGGGCTCTAACATTTAGTATCATTGTATAGCTAGTAACAAAGCAATGGCTAAAATATATTTGTGAAGTTTTACTTGAGTAAGCTTAATTGAAAAAACAATCTTTCTTATGACTACCAATTGATCGAGATGTTCACGCTACCTCACTAACGATGTGTATTGTAATGACATAAAAAAGTATTAGTGACGCTTAAGGATTGCTCAACTAAAGGCGCAAATCTCAATGAAACATTCTTTTGTTTTGTCAACACATTCGACTGACAACTGTTCTTACCAGATTTGCACAGGAATTCTATACAAATGGATTTAATTATAAAGTGAATGGTCGGAGAGAGAAAAAAGAAGTCTCAAAAAAGTGTATATATTTATAAATCAACCCACGTGCTAACATATCCCTCCCCCACCTACCCTTCCTCCACCCAATCAAACAATCCATAGCGTCCATTCAATTAAAGATACATTAAAAACTTCACTTTTTTTCCTCGCGTCTCTCATTCTCTATATTTTCATTCTTCTTCTAGCAATTGAAGAAAGAATTGGTGTGAGCTGGGGGACAGAAACATTAGATTGGGTTATTTATTCGTGTTTTCTGAACACGGAATTCAATAATGTTTTTTTATCGCATTTTCCTTTGAGTGGAGGACCATAATTGGAAGAAACTATTGGTTTACTGCGAACACACAGTTGGCTAACTTGTCAGACATTCCCTTCGTGTCTCATTTTTACTATGTCAATTATTTTTATATATGTCTATATATGAGTTAGTTGGATGTAAAAAAGAATTTATTCTATCAAAAGATAATTATTTTCGTAATCAGCTCAAATTGGGTTTTGCACACAGTAAAATCTAATGTCAAATGTTACTCTAACCGGTTTATTTTTGAATTCTATATAATTGGTCACGTAAGTATTTATGAATAAACAATTGAAAATATTTGTGAGAATTTATCAATCATCATGGTGTATATATATACACACACACCATGATGCTGTGTATATATATATACACACACACACACACACACACACACACCATGATGCTTGATATACTCTCACGCGAGCCAATATTCGAAATGAAGTCGAAGTTTTTGAATCTTCACAAAACCATATATATATAGAGAGAGAGAGAGAGAGAGTGAGAGAGAGAGAGAGATAAAGAGAGAAGAAAGTGTTTTGAAAACTTCAACTTTGCCTCGAATATTCGTTCGCGTCGACTTCGATTCGAGAGTAAAGCTCCAGCTTGGATAGTCACGAAGCTTAGACAAAAATAAATATTTAAAGTTAAAACATATATGTATGTTTATTTTTTAAATTCTATAATATTTAATTCCATCATAAATTAGTGTTAATGTAAGAAAATTGATATAATTATTTTACGTCTTTTGATAATAATGATTTAATTTTTATTTTAAGACGAAATATATTAATTACGCTTAGAATATAGGATTTTATAAATTATGTTTAATATCTAAATCTACATAGCTATGTAAAGTATAGTATTTTTATCTGACATTGAACAATTTGAAACTCGATTTGGCTTCGGGAATGTTTCATATCATTCGATTGGACTTCACTTCGAAATGAAAAAGTGGATTTCACACACTCATAATAATTGTTATGTATAGTTGATATTTCATATGTAAAACCCTTATCTAATAGCTTAAAGGTTTCTAGACATACCTTCATGTAGGCTTGTCACAAACCTTTTCTTTGGTATCCTTCACTTTTAATAGAGTGTCCATTTTATAACCGTAAATTAAATGTTGAGCCCTTTTATTAATATTGTCAACTCTATCTCTATTTATAAATCCCGATTGCTTGAAATTAATCGGGAAGTGAGTACTATCTTTCACAGAGATGCACTATTATATATTTACTGTGACCCCCTTCGGTGGCCGCATGGTCTAACGCGCGACTCTCGTGTTAGACGAGACTGCCAATAATGAGGAGATCGAGGTTTGAATTTCGGTCGGGTGTACTGAGATTGGTTTTTCCAAAATGGTTTCCCACTTTCTCTCCAAGCAAATGCGTGTACGATTCCTCTGAATAGAACATTCCTAGTTTCTAAAATTATTAGCGTAGCTATTACATACGTATACAGTATTGCCCTTTGTGGATGAAACTACGTGATGGAGGTGTAGAGGGCACAGGAAAACTATCACTACTACAACTAGACCGAGGAGCGTCAGAATAATTTCTATACTGCGCCTGTGTGTGGTAAGCCGTAAGAACATGTGATTTACATAATTTCCTATGCCTCACCTGCCCCTCTACTATGCCTGTGCTGCGTCAAATGTGTGCGGGTCTAGCCCCTATATAAGTTGAAACTTTAATACTATCTTTTTTCTCTCTATTGTTCTGGCTGGACATAACTACGGTCTCAGTCATACTAGACTTTAGGCACATCTAAAAATGAGAGTGATTAGTGCATTTTACAATGTTTTCCAAACCTACTTCGGTGGCTGTATGGTCTAATATGTCACTCTCACAACATACTAGATTGCTGATGACAGGAAAATCTGGGTTCAAAACCAAGTGTGGCTTGTAAACAATGGTTTTCCAATCTACCTCCACGCAAATGTGGGAACATTTAATCAAAATTCAATCTTCTTCATCTTTAACTCAATAGCGTAACTAGTGAATATGTGTTTAAATGAAGAACAGGTACTAAAACAAGTTGATGATCATGCTACACGTGATCACTTTATATAAATAAAAACACAAAACAAATCAAACACAAAGTAAAACACTTTATATTGATTTACTGTTAATATCAGCACTGCTAATAATATTATTGCATGGTTAAAACATAATTGTGTTTAAGCTTGTGAGGCCACCTACCCTCTAGTAGAGCTAAACAGGCACGGTTTATTTAAGGATAGAGGGAAAAATACCTCGTCTCCATTCTTACCAAACAATGTTCCCTTATGTAAAAACGTAAAAATACAATGGGTAACCAAATATAGAACAAAATAATATTTTATCTACTAAAGAGACGAAGGAAATCTACTTCAAACCCAGGTGAAGTGGAAAAAGAGGGCGAGTTAAAGTTCCTAATTCTAATGTGTGTGTCTAGTAAAATACTTCGTGTGTATGTATAATCAAAATATTATATTGATAAAATTAGATAACTCTCTAGATTTATAGAATAACAAAAGTAAAAAAAAAAGAAGATATTAAGTGAGATGCGCTGACAGCCGTCATATTTGGAATAAATCTACCAGTCTGCAAAATAACAGGCGGTTGAGGAGTCAAAGTTCCCTGGCTTTGAATTGTTCTTCGAAACGAATACATACACGATAGTGTTTTAGTCCTGTTTAGGTCAAGTTGCGTGCCCTGTCCAATTTGACACACACACACACACACACACATATATATATATACACGTACAGAGAAGGGTGCTGAGGACATACATCGATACCGGCACGCACAAGCGATATCTCATACCCAGACACCAAACAAGAAACCCCGTGACAGAGCACTATATTAGCTATCGAGAGATATAATGATAGAATACACAACGGTTCACTCTGGCCTATTCTCAACCCGTTTTCCGTCCTCCTTTATCAATATCGAGCCGATCGTTTGGGAGAGAACACAATGACACAAGCACCGCTAATGAATCACAATTAATGCTATGATTCACTGACATGAATGCGGAGAGTGAGAGGAAGGGGTGGGGATATAGCTGCGGGGGATTCACACATCTCCCGACAATAAGCTCCCCCTCCCCTTTTCTCTCTCTCTCCACGCCACCCATTCAACCGCCTCTCCCTTCTACCGATTAACAGAACTTCCTGTATTGGCGGTAGCTAACGAATGGTCGGCGTGATTGCTCCGTGTTAAGTGCGAGGTCGGTAATTAATTTAGGTTATCGATTGTCGAAGGCGTTTAGAGAGGGATGCTTGAACTGATGGACTCGTTAGGGCCACAAATTAACAGGTGAATCAATAAGATAAACTTTCTTAAAACTGTTAGATACTTAGTTTATATTTAAAAAAATAATTTATGCTATTTACTCCACATCAGTGCTTGCATGGTCTTTATAGCGTCACTCTTGAGCTATACTGGATTGTTAGTGAAGGAGAGATAGGGGATAAAATCCCTGTGGTTTTTATTGAAAGTTTTTGTTCCACTCTCCCTACAAGTAAATGTGAGTACATTTCCTAAACAATTCTACCTTTCTCATCCCTATTTAATTATGGTCATTATGTACCCGCTTGGACTCAGTAGACTAGACTGGCGATAATGGGGAAATATGATAATTCCGACCGGGTGTTGTTTTTACTAAATTGGTATTCACCATCCCTCCACGAAAATGTGAGTACACTTTCTATAAATTCTACCTTCTTAATCTCTAACATATTGGCGTAATTATTATGTCAGCGTATTGCCCGAACTGTCAGAAGTTTCTGTGAACTAAAATAATGTATAAATTCCTTGATTCACACATGATAAATTATTTTTGTAATCGTAGAAATCGATTACTTTAGAATCGGCCAATGCTTCATATCCTGGGACAAGGCTACTGAGATTATAAAATCTTTATTATATTGTGTGAGTGCATAAAACGTATATGATTATCATTGATATAAGATTCAGGTTTTATTTATTAGAGAAACTAAGAAAGTAGGTCTCACAAGAATGTTTTAAATGTTTTGATGTGGATATCCCAGACGGGTGGCTAGGAACCACTAACGTAATAATTACTCTTTTGCTCTCCAATGTTTTAATATTTTAGCTAAAATGTAATTATTATTACAAAGCGTATGATTCTGTTATTATATTAACTATGTTTTATTTTGATGATAAAAGAGTTCAAAATGCCATTTTGCTGATCATAATTCCAAAAGACATGTGGAAGAATCTCTCCAAAATATATATATATATGAATTGAGCACAGACTTTCAATAAAGTTCACCAGCACTGACCTAGATAAGTAACCAGGAATATCCCCCCTCACTTACCGATCTGGAGGCACCTGATTCAATTCTATATCCTGAGTGTCTCACTAGAATTATTTATTTATTTCATATCATATGAGACTTCGAATGAAATAAGATATCAACTAAATAGTTCCCACCCACTTCAGTGGCAGAATGGTCTAGAACGTTACTCTCGTGTTAGACTGGCCGGCGCAAGACGGGGAGATTGGGATTCGAAACCTGGTCCGGTCTACTGAGGGTGGTTTTTCCGTAGATTGATTCTCACTCTCCCTCTGTGCAAATGTGGGTAGATTACCTTTAAAACCCGCCTCGGTGGCGTAGTTGGCTAACGCGCCAGTCGTGTTGAGCCCGACCACTGAGGACGGGGAGATCGAGGTTCGAATCTCGGTCGGGTGAACTGGGGGTGGTTTTTCCTAAATGGTTTTCCACTCTCCCTCCATGCAAATGTGGGCTCACTTCCTCTAAATTAAACCTTCCTAATTCATTAGTGTAATTAGTACTTAAGCGTATAACCCGAACGGGTAGTAAGACGCGGTGCTAAAAAAAAAAAATTACCTTTAAAATAGATATTTCCTCATCCCTACCTTATTAGAGTAATTAACATATATGTGCATTGACTGAAAAGGTAGTAAGACGTGGTGATTAAAAAAAACTAATTGCTGACTCACCTCATCACAGACTGCAAGGTTGAAATAAAGTTAAGGGCCACGGCTGTTATCTTTATGCAAGATGGTTGATGTGCTGCGGATCGTGAGAGACGTCAGGTGAAGGAAGATCTCAACTAACGACTTCCGGACTCACTTAATCAGAGGTGCCTTGTATTAAGTTTAGAGGGGAAACCACCTTAAAAACTATTCTCCTTTTGAGTAGTGTCGTACGGACCGCTTTTTATTGTTGTTATTCAGAATGTGTTTGATAATTAAAGTGAACTGTATAAATTTCAAAATGGACAAAACATAGAGAACGTATGTACTTAGATTTAGTTTGTTGATATATTTAGGACACACACACACACAAACACACATGAGAAAGAACTGACAAAAACTTATTTTTGGTACCAACGCGCAAAACAGTACATAAAGCTCTAGCTACACACAACCAAACAATATACAAATAGACAAATAACAAACAAAATGTCTCAAGGTAAATACATGTTTAACGTCAGAGACTATCGCCTGTATTTAATGAGCAAACAATGTTCTTATAGTATTCAACCACGTGGTCCGGTTAGTTTACTTCTATAGAGGCAAAGATTAATTAAAGTTGAGCTCGGAGAAATATTTGAGAAAAATTAGATACAATATTTGTTTGTTTTTTCAATTTTTTTAAATATTTTACAAATGTGTTAGAAGGGTAATAATCGATAAAATCATTATATAAAAATAATTGTGTTTCTAAAAATTGTTAAGGTCTTGTGATCTCAACCATAACCTTAGATATATTACTTTAAACACATTCATTAAATGTACTTTTTTTTTACTATTTGTTTATGATGGAAATATCAATATAAATAAATTGTAAAAATAAATATGTCGTTAACAGTTAGCAAAAATAAAGTTCATTCTTAACTAAATTTATATAGTAATAAGTATCATAAAGTAAGAAAATATTTATAAAACAATATGTTCTAATAGCTGCTTCTTAAAATTAATGACGGTTATTGTATGCTCCCAGGAGTTAAGGCCCTGTGTCGTATGCCCTTGAGGACGCAAGATGGATGACCGTTATTTCCATCTAGAAGGGTTTCCACCCGCTTCTTCGTGTTCACCGACCCGCAGCACCCCGTGACGGTGGCTCTTAGACTAGGGGAGGGGTGGATGGGGGCGACGATACCCCTCCCAGTCCTCATATCCTCTTCAAGACGTTACACGAACTTTTTTTTATATACGTCTTATGGTTGTGGCGAACCCATACTTGGCTGTCTCGGACATAAAGGGCTGGTGGTCTTAAGTCCTCGCCCATCACTTAAAACATTACATATGGTTGGTTTGAGGGAGTATTTGGTTGATAATAACAAACTCTTCTTAACTTTTCGCAAAAATAACTTGTTAGTAAAAAATTGTTTCTTTAATATTGTATTTCACTTTCACAAACTAAAATGCTCATTTAGTTCAAAATAAAGTTTTAAAGATTCAAAGTCAGATATGTAAAAATGACAGTTTCGTTTTGTGTGATATGGTGCTCACTATAGAGTGATGTCTAAACATATTTTATTTTATTTTTTTAAATAGCAGTTTTAAACTAATTATTGTGGTGTTCATTGCAACTGTGTCTCTACATAAGAGAGATAATCTTGATACAAATACTGAAAACTTTTGAACAACTTATTTTGATTTCTTACTTTATGTAGTCGTCAATCAATATGTGGCTTCGTCGTCAAATAAAATATTTCCTCTCCTCATACGTACCTTAAATAGCGTTTTTGGTAGTGTTGATGATTTGCTGGAAAAAAGGTTAACGTGACTAACTTAAATGCGAATAAGGTGGGCAAACTCTTTAATTTATAATTTATAATATCTTAGCTCATTTTCAGGCAGTGAGTAGGCCTGGAGTTGTAAAACTTTAATTATCTGCACTAGTAGTCTAAGGCTCTAAAACATAGAGATTGAAGTATACCTGATCACTTTTAACTGGGAATCCGATGTTCGATTCTAGGCTTTGCATTCTGGGAATGTTTTCCCAAATGTTATTTACAACTTTGATGTTATCATTCGCTCTTCACACTAATACGGGTGGACTTGTTTGAAAAAAAAAACTCTTCATTCTACTGCTTGGATTAATTCTTTGCATGGCGAATATATTAATTGAAATAAATACAACTCTAATTGTTTTGTTCCAGAGATATTGTAAAAGAAATTAAAAACTATCAATAACTTTATAAAAAATTTGTTAAGAATTTTTGTACTATGAAATCAACACCATTAATTTTTAATTTTCTAAGAATTAACTTGGTTTATTTTCTTATTGGATCTATTTTTTAATGGAAGTAGTGTTCACATGACATGTGTGAAATAATACTAGAGTATAGTTTTCTTTTCTCCATGGATAAAATCCGCCTCGGTGGCGTAGTTGACAAACGCGCTAGTCGTGATGAGCTCGACCGCCGAGGACGGGGAGATCGAGGTTCGAATCTCGGTCGGGTGAACTGGTTTTTCCTAAATGGTTTTCCACTCTCCCTCCACGCAAATGCGGGTTCACTTCCTCTAAATTCAACCTTCCCAATTCCTAATCCATTAGCGTAATTAGTACTTAAGCGTATAACCCGAACGGGTAGTAAGACGCGGTGCTAAATATTATAATATCCATGGATAAACGTATTATTTCCGTTTCTTTAATTGTTATTCCCTGAACGAGTAAATTATATTCCTTGAAAATTCCAACAAATATTAGGTCAACTTTTTTATAAATTTCATCAAAATAATTTTTTTAAACATTTAAATTAAATATATATAAATATGTAGTTAACAATCTAAAAATAAAAGGCTTATATTAAACCACCAAAGAAGTAATGTTGTAAAATTGGTTTGTATTTAATCATGGAATGTTATATGACTTTACAGGATGTAGTAATCATTATATTCTACACATGTAGCCGTTATAAAATTTGAAAAATTCAGAAAAAAAAAAAAAAGAATAATTCATAGAAAACTTTGAAATCTTTGTTATATTTATTTCTTACTGTTATCCGTTTGCCATATTGAGGTCGATATAATGGGAGAGTTTAGCCTATTGGTCAGTTTGATTACGTATCATTGTAAAGCAAAAGTTCAGCATATCCATGAACGGTCCAATCGGAGTAAGAGTTATAAGATAGGACGGATCTATGGTTTGTTTCTCCGTGATCTACGTCCTACTACCCGTCCTTGATAACTGCATATTTACACTAATGGGGTAGGAACAAGGAAGATAGAATTCAGAGGAAGTATACAAGTATTTCCTTGGAGAGAAAATGGATAGCTATTTGGAAATACCACCCCAGTACACCCACTTGGGATTCCAACCTTGACAGCCTTGAAATCAGAAAAAACAACTATATAACTGTATCAACAGATGAGTGAATACATCTTGGAGATTAGTTGGATTATGTAGTCTATTGAAAAGAATGAAATAGTATAAAAATGTGTACATGCCAAAGTTATTTTATTGGTGTGAAGTGTAGGTTGGTCGGGAGAAACCAAAGAACAAGGTGAATGTGGTTGGAATGAGATATCTAAGAAATTTATGTAGAAAAATTCGTATGGACTGAGTCTGTAATGAATGGGTGCCGAAGGAATGCGGATTGAAAGGGAATTCAACAGGTCTATGTAAAAAAAAGGCGTATTATATTGGGTTTGGCCATGTTGAGAAGGTGGTTGGGGATCGAGTGACGAAGCAAATATATGAAGGTAGAATGTGTGGATCAAAAGGAAGGGGTAGCCCATGCAAGACGTGGCTTAATGTTGTAAATGTATATGTGTAAAAGAGAAACACTTAAGGCGCATTTAGACCAAGCGAGCGAATGCTCATTCTTGCCCCACTACGCTTAAATTCTCTTGGTGTAAACGTGTAGTGAGCATTCTTTCGGTGCGCTAGTATGTTCTAGTATATTCGCCCAAAATGGGAATGAATGCTCTAAGAATGCTCGCTCGGTTAGTCTAAACAACGAAAGAGTGCACGAACAGTTGCTTGGAGCATTCCTTCGGGTTCACACGCGCTCGCTCGACTGAGCGGTTCTATCAAAGGATTCTTTGGTTCGGTTCACGTTCGCTGTTCTATGAATGTATCTTTTGGTGTAAACGAGTTTAGTAGCTGTTTGTTAAATCACCGTTTACACTAAAAGAGCACGAACGAATGCTCTTATTCTTGCTCTATGTTCTTGTTCGTTTGGTCTAAACCCACCTTAAGAGGTTTATGAATAAAAGAGTGTGCATGACTCGGCGTATATAATTATGTTTTTGAAGCGATGGGAGTTTACAAGGCTAGGTGTGATCAAAGTAAGTAAGGATGGATCAAGTACGTAGTTGTGGTTTTTTAAAGTATATGCATATTATCTAGCGTACCCCTTAAGAGAACTGCGTGATTAGGTAACTATGTATGCATTTATTTAATTCTGTAACCACACTATACCTTATTTTCGGTAGGAATTTAGGTGACAGCTGGAAGAAGTTTATTTATTGCAATCATTGTCTGAAAGTGACTAATGACAACCTATTCGGAAACCATTACTATTTCCTTAGTAATACACTACTATCAATATTTATTTCCAAATAAGTTGAAATTAGTTACTTTCAGCCAATGTTTGCAAAAAAAGAACCATCCGCTTGATCTTGATGTCCTTTACCACTTCTCCTACCTTAGATTGGGTATAGATTGTGGGTGTTGAATTTCTCCACGGAGATAAATGATCGTGAAGGAACTTAACTACTGCCCCTCTCTCTCGCACACACCTTGATGAAACTCGACTATGGAATTAAGGAAACTTTTTTTTTAAAAGGGGTTTAAACGAGGTATCGTGGAGGAACTCTCGTACGTGCCCAAACAGCTTTACACATACTAGACATATTAATGTTATTTATAGGCCTGTGAATAAAATGAATCACACCGAATAGAGGTGAGAATGAGAAGGTAGGCCGTAACGGTGAGGATGTAAACAAAACTTCAGTTCAATCTAGTCTGTTTTACTAGGGACTTGGTGGTCCGGGGAAAATTATATCTTGCTGTACTCAGGGCTGGCAATTAAAAAAAAAAAAAAATTCATACTCTTGTCTGCATATAGATACGAGTAAATAACCTCTACCTTCCTTTTTTCCTATTTCATTATAATAATCAATAGTAGGCATTCGAGACGGTTACTAGGCAGAGCTACAAATAGAGACTATAATAATATCGAAATTTCTAAACTTGTACCCACATTTTACTTTTCTTTTTGTAAAATAAATTATATCAGCTTTCAACGATGAATTTCGGCTACCGATAGAGTACTGTGATTTAAAAGCTTGAAAACCTAAACAGTAGACCCATACTTTCGAATATTGTAAATTATTTATTTTTATGAAAAGTTTACTTATGATTGCTTAATCAATATGTACGCGCACCTCAATTAACGTCTCATTCCAAGCACAAAATTAATTATATTAAACCACGTACTGTTCTCGTCTAACTGTACTATATTGATTGATCTTGTCTAAATCCTAGCGTTTATATGAATTTAAAGCTATTTTAAGCAGATATTTTATAATATTGACAAAAATACTATGATTAACTTTTGATTTATCATATTGTATTAGTTTTATGCATCTTATTTCCACTTTTTGATATTCTAAATAAGAATTAATTTTAGAACAAAGACTAATAAAAGTAAATATTTTAGGAAATGCGTTTTTTTCTCCTAAAGAGATGCTGAGCGAATCTTGTTTATTCAGTGGCCGTACTGTCTAAGACGCTACTTTTGCAGTAGACTAGACGGCCAATCAAGAAAAGGTCAAGCTTTAAATCTGGCTCGGGTGTATGGAGGGTGGTTTTTCCAAGCTATTTTTCCACTCTCAATCAACGAAAATGTAAACATACTCTATCTAAATATAGCCTTCCTAATCCCTAAAACCACTACCGTAATTAATAAAGTAGCGTATAACTCAAACGGGTAGTAAGACATTGTTATAAAAATAACACTACCGTGACACCCAACCAAGTTTAAACAAAAATACTCAAATTCAAACCCAATCCCTAGCTACAATGGTGAACAGATTCACTGAGATAGCTATGCAAAGAAAAAAATAGGATATTTTATTATTTTAGTTATATTTCAATGCATAAATATTATTGTGTATGTAACAATCTAGATATGTAGACCCATGCTTTGCAATAATATTTTGTTCTTGATAGTCTTATCTCACATTGATAATTCAAAAGAGGAAAGAGAAACAATACATTCACCAGAACACGTTTTAAATGATAAATAACCTTATAATATAAAGTATAAAAACAAAAGATTAAACAAAAATAGCTGCTCAAAAATGTTATGTGGATCTTCTACCATTCTCTCCCCAAGAGATATAAAGAGAAGAAGATGGGTAAGTACTAGTAGTAACGTTAAACATCTTAGTTTCTCTACTTGCTCCCAGGCAACATGGAACAAAATGCAAATAATTATCTTGCGTTCTAAGGTTGGTTCATGTACGTTCCTGTTTTCGTACATAACCTTAATGTTCCATCATTTCTCGTCCAGCTCTGTGCCACCCACCCACCCACCCACTGCTGCCATGTTGTGTCTTGGAGCAAGCAATTGTAATGTAAACCTAGGTACTTCGTTCTTCCATGATCCCAAGAGTGTACTAGCTGCGAAATTTCCACCACGGGAAATTAACCCTAGTCCTTTCTGCCAACCACCCTTTGGCTCCAACCCTCTACTTTGCCATTTTACCCCCCTCTCCACCTCTCTTACTCCCCCCAACCCTATCTTTCTCTCCATCAAGAATCTCCCAAGAATTTGTTCAAGGAGTGCACACTCTTTAAGGACGACGGGAAGTCATGGATTAATGAAAAGGAGCCATCTTGGAAATATTTTCTCATTTTGGGAGGGTTAAGGGAACGTTACAGATGCCCATAAAATCAGTTTATAAGTTTAGGTATAGGTTTGAAAATGTTTATCTAAAACTTTACGATACTAAAATATTAATTCATTAAAATGTAAAATTAGCTTCTTTCAACAACGTTTCACGTGAAATGTTGCCGTTAAGAGATCAAATCAAATGATTAAAAATATGTATTTGGTCCAATTCAAACAAATATTAGGGCTATGTTTTAAATATGGTAACAAACAAAAATATAAATAATTGAGGATTTTCTTAGTATTTTAATTATCAGAGCTGCTATTTTCATAATCAATAAAGCAGTGAAAGTAGTATTTGCCTTCATGTAGATGGCACCATTAATCAAATACTTTAAGGATGAGGGAGGGCGTATGGAATGCAATAAAAGGTCAGTGTTCTTAGAGTTTTTATGGCGAAACTTTTTTTGGATAAAATAAATAAAATAATTCTTTATTAGAAACATGGAGCCTTATTTTCTTCAAATAGTGATAACTACATATATTGAGTATTAATCACAAGCATTATATGATAAATACGTTTAATAAAGAGAAAAAGTTGCCATTAAAAATTAATTAGAGCACACATGATTTTAATAAAAAAAATAACTGTTCAGATCACCATGTGAAGAAAAATAAACTGTATGTTATTTGAAATATTTGATTTAATTAGGTCAAAAAGGTGTTTCGATGTAAAAAAATTCAAAACACTTACCTAAACTCACGTTCCCTAACCTCCCAATTTTAAAAAAAATGTTGTTTTCGTTGAGCTGAAGCTAATGAGTTATAGATGTAATTTCAGAAAAGATATGGCTTTACATCTACTTCCTTGGGAAATAAATAATTCATAAGTACCTTTTCAGTAACTGTTCAGATTATTTCTTCTCCTATCCTATTTTATTAACTTCATAACTGCGTATGACCCGAACGGGTAGTAAGACGCGGTGCTAATAGTAATAATAATAATACCTTCATAACCTTCTCGTAAATGGGCATTTAATGCTATTTTATAGTAATTTAGGGTGTGTCCCTTAGGAATGATACAATTGAGAAATTCACTAAGTGAAAGAAGGATTGTGGTTTTTATATTTTCACCACTCATTCAATTAAAAATAGAATATTCACTTAAATTACTTTAACTCCCTCTATTATCTTCATTGACATTACTGTTTGTTCTTGATTTCATTTCTAGATGTATTTATAAATTTAGGTTTACATCTTTCTAGGTCTCTATGCTCCTAACAAATTGGTGTAGATATTGTTGAAATATTATACATTTTCTAAGGCACTGAAGGCTTTTTTTATTTCTGTTATAATACTTCTAATAGCTCACCATTTTTTGGGTTTTTCTATATCAAAACATTATAATGATTTCAAATGAAATAATTATTTAAAATGTACTAATTAACTGACTTGATGGTTCGTGTAACGTATATTATATCTAGTTTTAAGGAAATCTGTTTTAGGCTAAGCTTTTAGACAAGAAAAACATTTTTAAATGTTTTGAAATTTATTTTTTTAATACTACAAAAATGGAAATTCAAACAAAGTTTTCAGAAATAAAAATTAAGTATGGCTTAATAATTCCTTCAAGTTATGCTTATCCAGCCAAATTTTAATATGAAGGACCTTATCTGAAATTTAGTAAAGGTACTAGATCTACCTCCACTTATTCATTCGTAAAGTTATCTTCATGTTTCATTTTAATGTATATGCTCAATACTTATAAAACAACAGTAATAAAATAGTAGATAATCATCAAAAGGTTTAAATTTGATTTTTTGTTACTTGGAATGTTGTTTACGTGGCAAGTGGACAGATCCGTCTGAAGAATTCAGAGATATTTGTACATGTACCCACAGTTCAACGCTCTGACCAACAAAGGTTAAATATAACCCATCCTGTTTTAATTATGAATTCATATTATATTATTTTAATTAATTAATAACTGATAGTTGGGAAATACATTGTAGTTGGCTGAGCTATTAGATGTTTTTAGCAAAAATATACATTATTAAAATAGAGCACAGTATTTAATCATATTATTTATTTTAGTATCTTTTTATATATTAATAGTCAACACTTGGTATACATTAAATTAAAATAAATAGTACGGTGCACCGCACAGACTTTCTCTTTCTATAAACTCGTAATATTTCTGAACGGAATAATGTACATTGTATTATCACCACTCCACATAAAAACACGCATAAAATAATATACAATGATATAGAATCAATGAAAAAAGAGGCGCATCTTTGTCCATCTAAGAGCATTTCAAACAGTTTAATGTTTTAAAGACCTTAATAAAATGGTATTTGAACCATTTGCTGACAGTTTGGAAACTTGGATCTGCTTTACATGTTCCAATTTATGAAAATTATATTACTATAGATGAATGGAGGGAAGTAGAAAGAAATCTAAGGAATCCTAAAAGTTATAAAAAAGATTAATATTGGGTCCACAAGGGTCAACATTTCGTATTAAAATTTCGATTTCTGGTTAAAATTTTAACATTTTATAAGGTGCTGCACAACTTCAAGTCATCGCAATGATATTAAATTATTCATTTATACATTTTGACCAATAAATAATGTAAATATTGACTATTGAGTCTAAAATGGAGATAGATCATTGCTGTGCAAACATTTCTCCTAAGAGTTTTAAGGAAAAATAACTTACTCTTTTTAGATACTTACTTATATTTAATTACTCTATGGCATTGGAGAATTATTGCGTTAAGACTTAAGTAGTATATGTTTACAACTAAAGCTCACAAAATTGTATTAATATATTTGCAAATATCTCAGAAACTGCTGCTTTTATAAAAATATATGTCAAATAAAAGTTTTTTATTTCTAATAGTCCTACAATTTTGCAATGATAAGTTGTTTAGTTTCTCAAATAGTTGTGGAGATACGGAAATTAACGCTTCTGTAAAGTACCCTAAAAATCATTTTCATAGGAAAATGAAAATAGCCAGTTTATTTATAATCTTAATCAACGCCTAGATACGAATTTTAATCAAAATCGTTTGAGCAGATTTTGAGAAAACCAAATTTTTCTCTTTTCGCCCTTCAGTAAACTACCCTTAATTTTAAGTTTTTATAGACACACAGACAGACGGCATTGCAAAGACTATTTTTTAGGGTTCGGGGGGTCATGAGACGTCGACATCCATCAACATTTCAGGTTAGTTTTTTTTTACGGTCGCAATACTTAAACTTTAATGTCCAAAAAGTTAAAAAAATTCATATAATTGCGTATAGATTGAAAGTTATTGATTTTATAAAAATATGTTTCGGATAAAATATCTGTATTATAAATATATATACATATTTGTAATGCTAAGTAATTTCATATCTCAAATAGTTTCGGAGCTATTATAAAAAATGTTAATTTACGCATCAGACCGGAGCCCTTAAAGCCATTTTGCCGAAATATTGAGAGTAGCCATTTTGTTTGGAATATTTATTAATGTTCATAAATGAAATTTAATCAAAATCGTTAGAGCCGATTTTGAGAAAATCGACTTTTTCTCTTTTTTCCCTTCAGTAAACTACCCTTAATTTTAGGGGTAGATATCCAATTCCAAAAACCCCTCGGGGCAACCCTATGAAAACCCTAGATATCAAGTTTCAGCTCAATCGGTAAAATAGTTTAGGCTCTAGTTGGAGGTACAGACAGACAGACAGACAGACGGAAATTCAAAAACAACTTTTTCGGATTCAGGGAGTCATGAAACGTCAAGGTTCATCAAAATCTCGAGTTCGATTTTTTTGACGATCACCATACCTGTAAGATAGAGAGAAAGTAAAAGGGAGATTAAATAAATATTACTGAACAATTTGTAGAACACCCAACAGGACAAGTGGACATCTCTGTCTGATTTATAAGTGAAGGAAAGATTGCAGTCCGAAACCCGGCTGGATCAGTTGAGATGGTTTTTATCTTACAAAAATTGTTTCAAACTCTCCAAATCACACATATTCTTACTGATCTTACTTTAAATTCTAGCTTTCTAACTCCTACCCCAGTATTGTAAAATATTCGGGGAGCCCAGACTGTTAAAACGTGGATCACTAGGATATGAAATATTAAATATGATGTAGAGCTGCATTAAATTTAATATTTGCATGGTCTGTTTTTGACACGACTAATATATAATAATAATAAAAATAATAATAATGATGATGATGATGATGATGATAACACCCACTGCTTTACTGGTGAAATAATGACTTACACCTTCACAACAAAATGTAAATTAACTAAGTTTTAAATTGCAACCAAAACATTATGTAGCATTTCTATATAATCAAATAATTTGTGTATATATATATATATATATATATAAAACTACAACTAATAACAAAATAAAATGAAATAACTAAAATTAATATAGTAAAAATAATTTTAAATCTTATGTGATTATATCTTTTAGTTAAATTAAGTGAAGCTAAGGAGCACATACAAGCTCCACATTCAACAATTTCACAACTGAGTTCCCACGTATAGATTATTTGCAAGTTTTACTTTTAAAATATTAATTACAGTTCTAGTTGCTCTGTATCGTTGGTTAGGGTATTCCGTGGATTAGAAAATGAAACAAAAAATTTTATGTTAAATCTAAATTTATCGAAACAAATTATTATTATTTGAGTATATAAGTTTTATTACGATAGATAAATGCTTTCTGACCAATGATAAGCTGTATAACAAACATTTCAGATGGTTTAAAACACGGAAAAGATTTGGTTGACTGCACCCCTTACCTAACTTCTCCTATTTTGATTCATATTAATCTACTAAGCTCAGCAATGTTTGGATCGTAACTTCTTAAATACCTTTTGCTATCATAAGCAGTAGAGACGATGTTATTTACTTGTTTATCCTGTATCTTGCTACACTAATATATTTCTGAATGAAGGAAAGGAATGGTGAAGTAGAGATATAGCCATTTTTAGTTTTCCTGCGTGGTAGAACATTTCGATGCAGGCTCTGACATACCATGTGCAGTCGTTAAAGAGGAAAGTTCCAGACGTCTTATGGGAATCTTCCCGCGCCATTTGAAAGGGAATAGGGAGTGTTTGGTGTATTCTTAACTGCTCGTAAGATACGAGCTGTTAACGATAGTTTATGGCAGACCTAGATTAGCCAGAACTTTGGAAGAGTATAATAAAGACGTTCGCTCGAAAGAGCGCGTTTAAAAATAGCCCTTTTGCCGAACTCATTCCGAGAGTGTAGTAGTTTTACTCGGTGTTGTTCCAAAAAATAAAAGTAATAATAATTTAAATATCCAGTTTCTTCAATTCTTAGTTCCCACGTGTACCCGGCAAATGATGGTAGCAGATGCAGATTAAAGTCAAGATGAGGTATGTTTGGTTATAGCGAAAGATACAATAAAAATTCCAAATGTTGGCGTTCACTACGTCGTTAAAAATTGTTATGAAGGAATACAAAATTTTATGTAAGAACATGTTTTCGCTGTAAAAGTTCTGAAGATCATTGAAATCTATTCCGAAAAGTTTAGATGTAATAGAACAACACGAAGATTAAACCAAAATATGATGTAAGATATTGATGTAAATAAAATTATTAGTATTCTTCTAGATATTTTATACAAAAAATGAACAGTCTCTGGTTATTATCTGGGAAAAGACCTGCAAATACTCAATTATATTTAATGAGAGATTTGATATTCTAATAGCTAATTTCTTGAATTATATAATCTTGTATACTATAAACTAGATTACAAAATTAACAATTTGAATGAATTATTATTTTTTATTTGGGTTATAGATCCAATTTTTAATATTTTCAAAACAATACAGAGTTTCTTATTTTGACTACCTGGACTTTGATGAAGTATTGGACATGAATTAACCGATACTACAGTACCATTTTCATAGGAAAATCATTATCGTAATGTTATAAACGTTACTATATCTACCTTCATGTATTTAGTCATACGTCAAGTCATGTGATTGGCAGTTGTTTATAACAGAAATTATAAATACCTATAAAACAACACTAATATTTTAAAATGTGATCAATGCTGACTATAAAGAAATAGGTTCGTATTTTATAAAAGGCTTATCCTATGAATATTGAACTAACAAGGGGAGGCCACGACGTTCGGATCACGGATTATCTTCAAACTTTGTACACTTTTAGTAGTTCATTAGGACTACATAATGTGCAAGTAGTAAGGCGTACTACTTTGGCGTTTTCGAGAAAATCGCAAGAGAAGTTTTACGCGTCAAATATGTACTGGTGCGTTGCGACTATGATCATGAGATGACGGCGGTCGAGTGGTTAGCGTTTCAGCTTCTTAATAGCTGTATTGCTGGATCGAGTCCCACTCATCTTTTTTTTTTCAACACTGGTCATATTCTTTCATATATATTACAATTAAAAGATAATATAATGAAAAAATACGTGTATTTGCATGAACTTTTATTGAATTTCCAATGTTATTTGGCTGTTTACTAATTTTTATTACTACAACAAATATTATATTTATAATTATCGACAAGTAAACGATCAAACGCATAAAGCGTGTTGTCTGCAGGTCGAAGCGTCCACAACAGTTCTGGATACCTTACCCGATTGCAGGTATAAGTGATTTCGCAAATCACGACAGGCATACATTTTCAGGAAAACTTTATGCGTTTGGTCGTTTACTTGTCGATGATTATAAATATAATATTTGTTGTAGTAATAAAAATTAGTAAACAGCCAAATAACATTGGAAATTCAATAAAAGTTCATGCAAATACACGTATTTTTTCATTATATTACCTTTGAATTGTAATATATATGAAAGAATATGACCAGTGTTGAAAAAAAAAAAAAGATGAGCGGGACTCGATCCAGCGATACAGCGATTAAGAAGCTGAAACGTTAACCACTCGACCGCCGCCATCTCATGCTCATAGTCGCAACGCACCAGTACAAATTCGACGCGTAAAACTTCTCTTGCGATTTTCTCGAAAACGCCAAAGTAGTACGCCTTACTACTTGCACATTATGTTGTCCTAATGAACTACTAAAAGTGTACAAAGTTTGAAGATAATCCGTGATCCGAACGTCGTGGCCTCCCCTTGTAAGTTCGTTTGTCCCTAGCTGAACCACCAGTCATACATGCCTATGACTTCCAACAGTTTATTGTTGAAAATATGTGTTTCCGTCTGTAAACATTATAATCTTGGTGGACACCGTGATATATGTATTGTTCACCTTATGTCCACAAATATTAATTTATTGTAACTGTCCTGCCCTAAATTGGGGTGTTTTTCTAGATTAACTTTCTAAGTGTTGAAAGCTGCAATTGGCAAAACTAGTCTAGTTAGCTTTTTTTTTAGTTAGTAAACAATAGGACGAAAGAGCTGCAAGCTCAAAACAGTGTGTCAGCATTCATTGGCAAGCAGGTCAATTTACAGTAGGCCTATATGGTTCTGTTTCAGAGCTATCCGGGCTAACAAAATAATATATATACTAAGGGGTCACTTCATCCATTTTTGGGGATGCGTGGAATATAACATTGGGTCATCGGGTACTTGTGCTGGAGGGCAACCATCATGCCGAATGTACCGGGGTTCGTATCCGTGTATGAGCACCGGCTGTGTCAGTCAGGCCACGGGTTAAGCACTTCTTACCAAACCAGTTCTGTCACGGGCTCCTAATTTAAGTCTTTATGTATTTTTTTGTAAACTTCTTATAACATCACATTTTGTAGTAGTTAGTAGTGCTATTAATAAACCTTAAGAACCAAAGCCTTCTATACATTACGAACCCCCACATATTGTATTTTGCCACCATCCTGACACATTAGGCCCATAGGGGAGGGGGGGGGGGTGA
>CABFWB010001071.1:121711-158102 GCA_902151455.1 Timema bartmani | reverse complement strand
TCTTAGGTGGACAAAGATGCGCCTCTTTTCTCATTGATTCTATATCATTGTATATTATTTTATGCGTGTTCTTATGTGGAGTGGTGATGATACAATGTACATTATTCCGTTCAGAAATCTTACGAGTTTATAGAAAAAGAGAGAAAGTCTGTGCGGGGCGCCGTATCATTTATTTTTCACTGCATCTTACTACCCGTTGGAGGTATTCACTTATTTAAACAATTAGAGTGGGCATCATTAAGCTATAATTTACAGAATAAATGTAATTGTATTGGTGTAGAGGTAGATTGTAAAACCGTCGGTAAAAACTACTCAGAATACACCTGACCAGAATTTGAGCTCCGCTTTCCTCATAAATGAAAATACAGTATACGGCGAGTATGACACCCTAGAACTTTCGACGACTGATAAAACTAACTTCCCCTGACAATGTAGTTCAATACTATTAGATGAGATACACATTTAAACACTGAGAAAATCATACTTAATTTATTTAGAGAAATGTTTTAAGAATTATTTATAATGATTAATAATATGTTTATTTAAAATTAGAAATAACATTAAAAAACAGAATGTATTCTTTGCAAAGATAAACATAACTCACTCTGGACTTTACTACAAACCCTGTGATTTGTACAGTGAAGAAAGTTGACAAAGGGGATTTTTTTTACCAAGTTAAACCAGTTTACATTAATGAAATGAGGAGGAGGAAGAATTAACTTAAACAAAGTGTACTCGCATCTGCGCGGGGAGAAAGCGAGAGAGGGAAGGTGATTTATTTCCTTTAATCCTTTAATAGTCTTCTGTTATTCCACGCAAATGCGGGTACGTTTTTCAAAACCTTATCTTCCTCATTCCTACCATATTAGTGTATATATTTGAGGGAACCAACTTGTAAATTGAGGGTTAGCGCTCCTGTCTGTTAAATTGAAAGTCTGCATTTTGATCGGTTTCACGAGGGATAGTTTATGACATACAATCTTATTTATCATATAACAGTATTAGAGTTATTTAAAATGTACCCTATGCGTCCTGTTACTTTATATTAAACAATATAATCAGCTGCCAAACATCACTTATAATTAACGTTAGTGAATAAAACACAAACTACGTTAAGTTAATTGAAAATGACCAAAAAAAATTGAAAAAAAAAAACCCTTTGCCAGTCGGCTTTTAGATTGATGTGTAAGGAAAGGGTGGGGGAGGGGTGGAATAGGAGGAAACCAACCTTCTCAGTTCATCAGATCAGAGATATTGTTACTTTGATGGTATCAAAACTTTCCGTCGTTCGTCATACTTAACCTCTTCTAGTCTTACAACACCTTCACAAAGAGCCATGCGTGCGCGCGTACGCACGCGTGTGTGTGTGTGTGAAATTAATCGCAATATCTAACCTTTGTAGGTAGGAGAGGGTGAAGGGGTGTCGTGAGGGGGGTGGGTGAAACACGCTATCAAGCCTGCCAACCTTGCGGGGCTTGAAGACAGATAGCTCGCAGGTGGCAAGAGCATCAATCTCGCTGAAGATTGCTCGTGTGACGCCCTAACAAAGAAAGCCTCAACGCTACTTATTTCTCGTCGGTTTAAAAAATAAATATACATATGGTCACATCCACCTCAGTGGTCAAAAGTTCTAAGCCATCACTTACGCAAAAGACTGAATTGAAGATGACGGTGAAACCGAGGTTATAATCTCATTATTTTTTTTCGTTAGTGGTTATGTTGTATTTATTTTCCATTGTTCTTACAAACAAATTTGTAGCATATTTAGCAAATATACGTATAATCCAAATGGGTAGTGTTACACAGTGAATACAAAAAATAATTTTAAAAATTTTATGTATGTGCATGCAATAAATTGATTCTAACAAGAAGAGACCTAAAAAAAATTTATTAAAAATTAATAAACTAAACTATATAATTATATATACTTTATAGGTATTGAAAATGGCTTTACAAAGGGGTAGCTAAATATCAGATTAACTAACATATGAACACGTTAAAGTAAAATAATCTAGTATCTATTCTCTCTATCTATCTCTCTTACTATGGCAATGTTGTTAAAAGATAATATTGTTTTCCCTCATGCATACCCATTTCTCTTACAAATAAAACGACAAACATGTATGATAGGTACTTAAATAACGTCTCTAATACCCTTTGATTAGTGTACACATTGTTACGTCACTAAAGGAAAGTTGTTGCGGATTGTATAACGTGTTGGTTATATTTGCTGTATATTTTATTACTTGATATCGTTACGTGTTTTATGACTAAATATTACGTGGGTCTCACTAATTCTGTTTATAAATTTTACCAGAAAGGTAATAAATCTAGCATAGTAATTAATTCTATGGATGCAAAACCGCTAAACGCAACAAAAAATCGCAAAATAATATATTATATCTATCTGTCATAGTCCGATATTTTAATAAGTGATAATAATTAGTTTTTATATCAAGTTTAATGCAGAGATTGAAATAAACTTTATATACAATATCATTATCAGCAGTAAAATGTATTCATAAAATAAAGTTCTATTTATATACAAGCAAATTTAAGTAACTAGCTTTATTACTAGAATATTTGATAAAGTAACTACTCTAACTATTAATAGTAAAATAATAGTTTAAATAATTGTCTTGAATAAAATAATGAATAATTTATCTAAATAATTAACACTATTCAATTATTAATATAGTGTGTTTGAATGCAAAATAATAAAAGGGACAAAAGTGTCCTAAATCAACATAACAGGTTTTAGTGACTCGCATCAATGTGCACGTGGGCTAAGGCGTTAAGTTAGTCTGGTCTGTTTTTATGATGATGAGTCAGTGTTATTCTCCCGGCTGAGTTCACTAGTGTTGTCTTTCCTTGATGGTTTTCCACACTCCCTCAACTCAAATGTAGATGTATTTCTTCTAAAATCTACCTTTCTCATCATTATCATATTAATGTATATAAATATATATCCGGACGGTTAGTAAGACGTTGGTGAGCACAGTATATATGTCAAATGCGTGTGAGAGGATTTTTGTTTACACTTAATCCTAGCAATGCCCACTTCATTTATCAACAATTATTTATTTAGTATTACAAGGAACGTCCTTGGTAAAACGACAATTGATTGATTGTTACACTTAGTTAGTCAATTAAACAATATAAGCTATGAATATAAGAAATTAGTTTATTAAAAAAGAAATTGTTAGACCTATAAAAATAGTTTAAATCAATAAGTCAATTAACAACATGGATTGATGGAGATAACAAGAAATTCATTATTCAAAGAGAAAATTGTTAAGTCAGGAATTAAATCATTTACAAATATATAACCGTCTTCCTAAGAATCACCTTAGAGATTGTTAAAGAGCAAATTGATTTTATAAATAGGTAAAACTGTATTTTGCAATATCCTACTAAGCGATAAAATTATTTCTGAGAATTTACTGAAACTAGAAAAATGTAAATAGTCAATGACTGAAATGGAGCCGTTAATACATGAATATAGATCAAAACTAACTAATCACATGAATGATCAATTTTACCAATACCAGCCCAAGAAAAAGTTAACAAGGACTATTTACACAGTTACAATACAATTAACAAGGTTAATAAAAGGTGATTGATAGTAACTTAGCAATTTGACAGGTACTTAGTATGTGAAACTTTCACATATGAGAATAGCTGATGAGATAATTACATATGAAACATATTAAAATTAAAATATGTCTAACAACATATTAAACAAAGTTAAAATAAATTATTATAATATTATTAAAAACTTGTTATCCGGGTCAAAATGTTTAAAATAATGTATTAACAATCTAAAGAATTAATTACAAAAAAATTTCAATAACAGATGTGTCATCCAGATCAGTCTTTATAATTATGATATGTTGAATAATCTAAGTTGTTTATATATAAGATATTGGATGCTAGAAAAGAAATGTAGACGAAATTGTCAGCCTCTTAAGTGGACAAATATTATAAGGCAGCACTCTTGTGTTAAACTGGCCTGATTATGAGGACTTGGGGTTGAATATTGGTCGAGTCTACTGAGATCGTATTTTTTCCTAAGAGTTTTCCCACTCTCCTACCACGCAAATGCAGGTAGATTACTTCTAAGATACTTATTTCCTCATCCCTACCACAGTAGCATAATTATCATATCTGCGTATAACCTGAACAGTAAGACAAACTAATATTTAAAATTTTGTTCCCAAAATCACGCTGCCATTATATATATTTTAATTTGACTTTAATTTAATGTAGTTTACATTAATTTTTTTATTTTTATTCCTAAGTTATTATTTCTAGAGTTCTGCGAAGGTCATTTTAAATAATAAATTAAGCTTAAGCGAGGCTTTAAACATGCACAATAAAGTTTATGGCGAAAAAAATATTAGGTTTTTTGCTGTTCTAGCACCAATTTAATGTTTATTTATTATCCTTTAAGTGCCGCTAGGTAAAGAATAAAGCCTTTAAGGGGAAAAAAGTATGTTATTTAATGAAAACATATTTGAATTTATTTATTTTACGTTATTGGTGTCATTTAATCACTAATCTGTATTAAAAAATATTTTAATAACCGTTCTATAAAATATTATGATGTTTAAAAATATCAAATTTAGTGAGATATTTCAAAAATAATTCATAACATTTCTAAGTTTTCTTCTTATTTGTAAGGCTCTCCCAAAATTACTCGTCAATTTTGGTGATGGGGTAACAGAAAAGGAGTATTTCTACCAAAATATGTGTTACCATAAAAAAATCCAGATTTAGACATGTAAATACTAATGATTAATACATTTAGGTTCAATACCCACCGAATTGGTATCTGAAGACCACTTGGGCACAGTTTGGGATTGTATAGACAAAGAATTTAATAACATAGAGAAGCAAGGTTTTGTTTTAACAGGACCATTTTCATTTCATCGGTCTGTCTGAACGGATTTTTGCTACGTAACACCCATTAAATGCGTTGAACAACGACATTTAACGAAATTGGTCAGAGACATTCTTTGACCACAAGCTGAACAAAGTGTGTACTTATATTTTCCATTTGGCTATGCATTTTGATATAATGGTATTTCAAAAGTGTTTCAGATTACAAGCTCATCTCAAATGATTTTAGTTTATAATTCTAAACAGTCGATTGCGTACCTAGTTCATATTTATTTTAATTTTAGAATATATTACGAGACAGACGTCTTAAACTTTGCTAAGAACAGTTATTTTATTTAAATATAAAGTACTATTTAACATAATAGGTTTTTTATCAATCAGTAGGAATATATATATATATATATATATATTTCAAATCAAAGGATAATAATTATTATAGGAGACATTTCCACTTCAAATCCAAAGAGAAAACTTAAGACTGTAGTAACGAAAAGAACATGTAGCCAGGTATATTGTTCACTTAACTACTATTTCTGATAATAAAGGCCAACTGGTATTGCCACTCCTAAACGATGAAGACTTGATTACTCCACAGAGCAGCTAATTATTCTGTGGCAGAGGTCACGATACTATTAGAACATAAGGTCTTCTTTTCTACCTCACCCCAGCCAACTCCCTCGTGTGGCAAAGTATTCCCCTGCGATCATTGCCTATGAGCGACTCTATCTGTCACCTCCCTCGTGTCTCTGGGCGTCGCGGTGCTGGCGTCGCGTCGAGTGATCGGCCTTGATGACGTCATTAATCCACGTGGGCTTAGGGGTAGAGGTGGGAAGTAGGGGGGGAAGAGATGGTAAGGATCCTAGAGGTGGGAGGGGGGAAATTACTTGGGATGAGGAATTGATAGGGACTATATCCAATCTTCCTTACCCCTCCTTTCCCCCTTCCATAATCCTTGTTGGGAGCGGGTAGGGGTTGGATTGGTATGCCAAGGCTTCTCAGCCGACGAGAGGGTTAAAATTGATATCATGTTCTTCGTGGACCGAGCGGGAAGGTGAGGGATAAAACGATTAATTCCAAATATAAACTAGGAGTCAAGGTTTATAGTTTTAGAGCCGCCAAAAACGTGGTGGAAATATTCAATCCAAGAGTAGTTTAGCTATATATGGGAAATACGAACCTTTTTTCCCACCGGATATCTGAATAAATATTATCACTTAATAAATATGTTTTTTGTTCAGACGTGAGTGGTGAAAATATCTCATAAGAATAAATTTATTGTTACCCTGAACGACTTTCACCTAAACTGTTTACACACTAAAAGAAAACCTTGTTTTCTACTGGATGATTAGTCTTAAGCTATATACAAACGACATAACTTATTGTACAGAAAGTTGTGTGAGAAATTTTACAATATCTTGGTCACATCAATAATTGTATATAGGTCTAATGTTTACCTCATGATTGTTCACAAGGCATACGCAATTGCATACAATATTGCGAGCAATGCGATAGCTTATTTTATTTTGGTGTAGTAGTAACAGAAATAGATAAATCAATTAAAAGTATATTTAGTTAACTCTTTATATTTATTATAATACAAATATAGCCCTAAATAGTTGTAACTCTTTTTATTAATAGCTTTATGCATAACAAATACGTTATCATTTATTAAATTATTTAAAATCTCGCAGATAAGGTTATCTATTGTTACAATCCAGCAAATGTATATTTTATTATAACATTATACCCGCCAAATAACAAAATAAATAAAATATTTCTCAAAGTCTAGTTTAATTTTTTTTTCATACAGTGACCTCAACTGTTTTTGAATATCTGTAAAAATGTCCTAGAATTTAGTGAGAACTTTTTCTCTTCATTTAAAAAGTTCGTCATCTAATGCTGCTACGCTCATTACAGATATTCAACAACTATGAAGAAAATTAAACTTATGTTTCTATTGGAACAATATTTTATTCATTTTGGCAAAAAAAAAGTTTTGCTATAAAAATTGCTAAAACACTGACCTTAAGGTGGGGTGCTAGTAAGCGCCAGCTTAGTGCATTAATTTTACAGTTTTTATAGCATAAACTTTTTTGGCAAAAATAGATCAAATATTTCATCTATAGAAACATAGAGTCTAGCTTTCTGCACATAATAATCTCAAGAGTTCTTGAATATCTCTCAGGAGCGGTATTTGGTGACAAACTTTTTAAATGCAGAGAAAAAGTTGTCACTAAATTTCAGGACACCCTTGACAGATATTAAAGAACTGTTGAGATAAGCATGTGCGGAAAACTAAACTCTATGATTCTATAAAAGAAATATTTGATTTATTTTGGCCAAATAAATGTTTATGCTATAAAAACTTCGAAATACTGCCCTAAACTCACGCTCACTAGCACCCCATCTTAACTAGTGTTCCCTATGTCCCCATCTTAAATCTACAACTCTGTTGTTGGTTTGTCGCGTGAGGTCGCCCAACAAACTTAGTTATTTACTTCTGTAACTTCCCAATTGCTTTTCTTCGTCTTTCTCAAAAACGGTCTAATTTTAGAAATTTCAAAATCGAAATAAATGAAAAGATAATGAGAAATTTCTTGCTCTCTATTATTATTAAGTAAATGGGAATATTATTAAGTACACTCCAAATAGCCAGAAAGGTTGAATTCTTACCTTGACGGACCACACTATGCCCTCATTTTAAAATGATTACCATAGTGTAACCTGTCAAGGTAAGCTTGCTAATTTTAAAGATGAATTGAATGTACACTTCATTTATCCTGAAAAGTAGCAAGCTCACCTTAACGGGTTCCTCTATGGTATCGCTTATGAGATAGTGCCATAGTGTTATCCGTCAAGGTAAGACTGCTTACCTTTCAAGATAAACGTGTATATTGTATAGCATATATTAAATAAATAGCATTACTATCTTCATAACAATATTTTATCAATCATCACACACAAACATCGTTTCACAGGATATCCATAATTCACTGGATCGAATCTCTGTCGAGTAAGTTGGTGAATAGTTCATTCATAATGTGATTTATAAACACCACCCAAAGTAAAATTAGTGTATTTCTTTCTAACTGCCTAGATCATTCCTTCTGAATTAAGTTGATAATAATCCTGGTTTAAAGCGTATCGTTACAAAATACATCTTTGATTAAATATTGTTACTTATTTATAATATATTAACCATCGAGTTCCATTTATCAAATGTATTTAGTATTAATAAAAAATGTGTAGCATACATTTGATCGGTCTCCTTTCTAATAGCAAAGGAAGTACAAGTATTACCCGTTTATAGAGTATCCGCATCTGTGTTCACGTGATGTAAGAGATCAGGTTTCTGATAGAGTGGACTGCTGGTGACAGGGAGGTCAAGGTTCAAATCTTGACTGAGTTCATCAAGGGTGATTTTCCTCGTATGCTTTATAACTGTAACATTTCCATATTTTCTGCTTTATAATGTGGGTGCATTTAATCTAGGTTAATCTACCAATATTTACCGCCTAATTAGTAATTAATAAACTTTTTATTGAATATAACAACTAAAAAATTACTAGATTTTGGCTACTACAAAATAATGCTAAGTTGTTTTTGGTAATCCACACGAGCATTATCAAATAATTTTCACCAGTTTCAACACGGACGGCGCACTTTCGGTTGGTATGGCTTTATTACGGGCTAACACTATTAATTTTTTACTTTTTATCAAATAAATTATACTAAAGTTAGATTATAGGCAGTTGTTTATTAGCTTTTCTAACAAATGCCAGTCCACGTGTGCTCAGGGTGTTTTTTTAGTTAGTTTAACATTCTTCCTCCACACAAATGCGGGTATATTTTGGTATATTTTTCTTTTTTATCACAGCCTCTTTTTATCTGTTCAGTTATACTCATATATATATTAACTATGATAGGGTGAGGATGAGGAAGGAAGTATTTAGAGGTAATCTAACCGCATTTGCTTGAAATGAGAGTGGGAAAACATTTAGCAGAATCCACCCTCTGTAGACCCAACTGGGACTCAAACCACGATCTCCCAGTCGTCAGCAGGCCAGTCTTGCACGAGAGTAACGCTTTAGACCATACAACCACTGAATCTTGTTAAATTTTAATTGATTTATATTAATATACATCAAATATTGCCTTCATTCCTAAAAGCGTGATTACAATGTGCGTAGTCCGGATGGGTAGAAAGACGTGCTAAAAAAAGAAACATTTATGCAAATAAAATTTTAATGTAGTTTACGAGCTTTTGTTTAACTCATATTCACTAATCACTCACATAAAAAAAGAACATACCCACGTCGGTGTTCAAATGGTCCAAGGCGTCACTTTCGCAAAAGATTGAATTGCAGATGACGGGGAGATCGCGTTATCGCGTTTCGAATCTCTTTCGGGTGTACTGAGACTGGTTTTACCTAAAGAGTTTTCCACTTTACTTCCATGCAAATGGGGGTACACCTCCTCTCAAAAAAAACCTTACCCATCACTAACACATTAGCGTAATTAATAGAATACATACGTGTAACCTGAAAGAGTAGTAAAAATAAGAGTGAAACAAATGTTTCTGCGAGCTACACCAAAACTTGTGAATTTCTTGCACAAAGTTTAAGGGCTAGTCTCGACCCAAGATTTTTCGGCTGGATCACGTGACTACCAAGACCTTATTACATGGACAATGACATGACAGTCCCCATTTCCCTGTCAGGCACACTGATTTACCTACGTCT
The DNA here is from genome assembly GCA_902151455.1 of Timema bartmani. Lineage (NCBI taxonomy): Eukaryota > Metazoa > Arthropoda > Insecta > Phasmatodea > Timematidae > Timema > Timema bartmani. The sequence goes on along the minus strand of CABFWB010001071.1, from coordinate 148,458 downwards.
CCAATAATGGGGTCTAGCAACTCACACTCTCATTTCTCATAACCTGTTCCATTTTACTGTCTACAACTTCCTTTCTATTTTTGGTTTCCTATTGCGATATGCGTGAGGATAATCTTTGCATTCATTAACTTTGTTATTTTATTGTTTCGTTTGCTTTTGTGGTGGCCATCTTTTTTTTATAGCCTTTTGTTGGTAATTTGGATAAAGGGCCAGTTTCATAGTCAGATTTAGTACGTCTCAAGTGCGGCGCTATTCTAAAAACAAGACGACACCTATCTGTAACAGAAGTAATGGGTCAGTTTCACTTATGAAATTGATATTTATCGATAAGATAGGGTTGATATTTTGGTTTTAATTATGGTTTATAATTTATTTTTTATTTCATACTTCACAGATTTGCTTTTTTAGACAATTTCCAACATATTTTTTTATTTTATATATATATATAGTTTTATATTTATATATTATTTATATATTTCTTTATTATATATTTTTTATTTTTATATTTTATTTGTAATTTATTTCTGATTAACGTGTATTAAAGATATTTAAACTTGTCATAACTATTTTATTATTGGTAAAGTTAACTAAAGATATTTAGCTAGGCGAAGAGAAGAATATTAAGCATAATGTCTCGACAACCGTGAGCAAAGAAAATTGTGAATTAGGAAAGACATAGAAACGGACATAATTCACAGGGGGCTGTGATTCAATGATAGTTCTAAGAGACGATGAATTCACATGTCATTAAAAAAAATCACACCTAAATACGTAAGTGAAAAATGACTCTAAACATGGAACGATTCTTGGAGAGCTCAATGTAAAGAGCATTGGAAAGCTATGCCAAGAGACTCAGTTTAGATTCTAGAGTATAAATATTGTTTTTCAACCACATGTTATTTAATTATAAGATGCATCCAGTAGGTGGCTCTAGACACAACCAAAGTTTATTCACCTGGTTGTAATAAGGGGCAATATGACATTTTATATATACCTTTTATACATAACTAGCTGGACAACCCTAATTACGCATAAGAAAAGCTTTTAGATTAATGATCGTTATTAATAAATATATAAGTGTAGTTCTATATTTACATATTAATGAACAAGGGTTACTAATTTTTTTAATTTCATACCTTAGCGTGAGGTATATAGACAATTCGCATGACAGAAATGAGACAATCTTTTTCGGGTGGCTATCTTATGCCTGACAAATTTAGATCATATACCACAGTGAAAAGTAGCTTTTTACCTAACTTTTGGAAATTTCGAGATCCTCCCATTTCATCAACCTCCACTTATATGATTGAAATATTTAATATCTGTTGGGATCATTGCAATAATGGTATTTCATAATTTTCCAAGTCTATCCTACATACAAGTATCCAGTGCCTTGGACGTGGTTGGGCAACAAACAGACAGGAAAAATTTAATTTATATTAATATGATTTAGGCTTTCTAGCTATCGTAGCATACAAACAATGAATGAACAAAGAGACGACATTTAATTTTTATATAATTAGTTATATAATTAATTATTTATTCCACTAAATTCCTTAAATAGCTATATAAAATTTGAGATTTTCACGGTCCTTAATCGGGCACTTTTGAATCAGCCATCACATAGTTTATTACGCCACTCTCACAATATGAGCAGTTACACAAACTAAGGTTCTCAAAGTTAATTGGTTAAGCCAATATCAATTTTCTTTCTTCTATGTTTCTTGGTTCTTTAGATACCCGAATAGGTAAAGCTCATTCGCCATAGGAGTGGTGGTAACACAACTTACAGCTACTTACAGCTAGCAGTAGATGTAAAAACTGTTAAAGGAAAGCATAGGTAAAAACAAATTTTTGTTGGGAAAGTTTTGACAGCCAAAAGCGACAATAAATCACATAATGTGGTCTTACAGGTCATAAGGCTTAGCGATTGTATAGATGGGAGTAGATGTGGTAAATTTTGCTAGCAATCTGTCACCAACACTCCTACCGTGGCTGGGGTATGGTCACAATGTCTACTGTGTCAGTCTCACTGTGGATGTAAGAAAAATAGTCTTAAGGTGCACACCCTAAGGATTTCCCTGATTACTTATTTAAGGCTAACTTTATTTCGATTAATTGAGTTTAAAGATACGCTTCCCATTAGTGACGCGGTCTAACTGTGGATTCACACGTTCACCGAAGAACTACCTCAGGAAAGAAATATAGTCACGTGACGAGCTCAAGCCAATCACAAGATTTCCGCCTTATCGGCGCGAGCTGTTCCGCTGAAGTTCAACTCATCTATACTTTGTCCGCTCTGCCTGAGATGTTCGGCACAGGAGAACCAATCAAATATCAGAACTAACCCTCTAAAATCATTGCGCATGTGCATTTGACAACGCATGTGCTCTACAGCCAGAAACGAGTTGACAGCTTCGATGTATTGGATTGTGCCGCGACACAGCATTCATTATAACTTGAAAATATCAATCGGGAGAATGGGTTAAAATATATGTTTGTCCACTAGAAAATAAAATAGATTGATAATCAGCTGTTTTAAATTATCGTTGCAATGCATCATGGGTCAACATACAGTGTGTGTTACTGAGCCACTCAAGAAGATTCTGCTTTCTATTTTCGGCGAACGTGTGAATTAAGCTTAAGGCAAAAAATTGAGGATGCAGGGAGCGGGAGGAAAGGTTTTTTTTCTGCATTTTTTATACCAACACAATTTTTTGGGTAAAAATAAATCAAATATTGCTCCAGTAGAAACTTAGAGTTAAATTTCATTCATATAGTGATATCAACATTTGTTGAATATCTGTCATGAACATGGTGGAATTATCTAAGAACTTTTTTAAATTAAGATAAAATGTTTTCATGAAATTCCAGGACACCGATGACAGATTTAAAACAACTGTTGTGTCATCATGTGAAGTAAATCAAACTCTCATTGTATAGAAGTAATATATAATTTCGTTTGACCAAACAAATTTGTCTTTATAATATCTGCAAATATTATTTTTTCTTGCGTTCCCTACATCCCCAACTTAAGCTCAAAACATTTGATTTTAAAAAATACACCCGGTCCTTATTCAATGTCAAACATAGTGCCACTAAATTTCGGCTAGGGATCAAACATAAGACGACACCAACCTAAACTCGAATTGAATGGGCCAAATTCGCATAAGAAAGTGGCCTATTACACTCTGGTCTAAGTAGGTGTAATCTTACTATAAAACTGGCCCTTTTGCATCTTCAATCTCTCTTGCCACCTTTCACAGCCTCAACGGTGGATATTTTCCTCTAGTGAGATAATTTATATTTTAATAATATATTATAATCGTTATAATTTCATAGTCATTACGGCTTCAGTGGTCAAATGGTCCAAGGCGTCACTATCGAGTTACTTAATGTTTTTCTACTTCCCCTTCCCATTATAATACCCATATTCTTCCCTACTCCCTTTCTATGTGTTCTGGTTTTGGGTTTATCTATAGATATAATTACGTGAAGGAAGGCATAAAACTAACAATATAATGTAATTTTAATGACAATAAATCCAAGACGCACACCCCAATATTTCCTCAGGCACGTAAATCAATCCCAGGTAAAAGAGTTTTTCCTTGGTTTAAGTGTTACCTGAATTAATGATCATGCGGTTGGATGCTTCAGGCTTACAAAAAAGTATATATAATTTATAAGAGCCTCTCAATTTCACAATTCTAGGTTTTCTTTGGTAATAATAGAAACAATCAGATTTATGAATTTTGAAGTAGCCAACATCGGCAGCTAAGTGGCCCAAGGTTTTACTCAATAGGGGTAAAAGATTTTTTTGTTTGGATTTATATATGATTTGGCAATCAAGTAAGACAAATAAATGCATTTTACATTTAATAGTAGGCCTATAGTAAAACGATTTCTCATGCAGTTTAAAATATTGTTTGGAAATAAAACACATCAATTTTGTATTGTTTTAATGGAAAAAATCTATTTTATGTTTTAAACAGACTTACAAGTTGTATCCATACGAATTTTCAGCACAATGGTAAGGTAGTTCGGGCATTATTACGCATCAAACGGACCAAAAACAAACAGACAAGATTTTGTTTGTAAATTATACTAGTAGGATTATTAGTTCCTTCTTTCTTTACACCTTTTCTCTCAAGAGGCATGGCAAATTATAAGCTAGGCAAATGAGTATCTTTCTTTCATCTTTAAATATTTTACCCTCATTCAATTGTTGGGTTATTATTTAACCAGCACCTACATGGCTATGCCAATCTAATATCCTTAAATATTTTTTATTTTGAAATTTTAATTATTATTTATTCCGGTTTATGGTGCCAATGGCCACTCTAATATCTACGAGTCTTTAATGCTTAAACAATAATAATAATAGTGGGGATTAGATAATTACCAAAAATGCTGTTATACCAAGACCTGGTATCTTATTCAGTGGTTTTGAGTAGACTTGTCTGAGTTTACTATTAATCTTGAACACATTTTATTAATATTTTTACCTTCCCTGGCCGTTATATCAATTGAATTGGTGAGTGGAAAAAGGATAACATTCCAGTTTTCCTAGTTCTAGTTCTCTGTAAAAAGAAAAAAACGGTTTGATGACACAACTAAAAGTTTTATCAAAAAAGTTACCACAAATAAATTGTATTTCTAGTCAATAAATATTCAATCCCAAAATATCAAAGTGAGATTCCCATTAGTTTATTAATCATTAGGAATTAAAGTTGATGGAATGTTATATCCTTTTTCCAATCAATGCTTTGACTGAAGGTAAATAAGCAACTAATATCAGTTTTTTACAAAAAATGTAATAGTGAGTTAAAAATTAAAAATAATAATTTTTTAAATTGATATATATGTATATTAAATTGGCAGCAGCTGCGCACTATGACTGACGAAGTATTGGCAGTAGCAATATGGAGACCCACAGATGCGGTCAGTAGCGGTTTCTAGTCCTCTGTCCTCATGTTTTCATAAGCTTTAATATTTGCTAAAGAGCCGCTACTTGATTATTTTATATGGTGGCGGTATTCCTCCATAGAGTATTTTCTTTACAATAGCAAAACGTAGGATTTATACGGTGTAAGAAACATATTATGTTATTATAGTTATACTTGCATCTTATTTTTTGTGTTGCAAAAACAAATAAATGACTAGGACCGTTCAAGGAATCTTATCCTTTTTCCAATAAACGAAACTTTAAGGCCTATGATGCGATAAAAAAAATGCCAACTTGTTTCATTCATCAGATAGCTTATACAAAACCCAACAATATGGCTATCTCAGTTTAATATACCTTATTTTTGGAATGTTATCCTTTTTCCACTCACCGATTCAATTTGTCTTGATTACTGTGTACAGGAACTAAATTTTTAAATCTGTTTTTGTGGGTGACTGTTTTTATCCTATATATCTTTAGAGAATGCTTGAAATACATTAAAAAATATCAGAGAGATAGAGGAAGCTAGTCTACCACTAGCTGGATGACTTCTCGGTCGTAAAGTACGACAACCCCTGTGGTGTAGTTCATTCCCCAGACTGACTCTACTTCAACCCCTAGAACAACGACTGAAGTGTCTCAGTAAAGTATTCTTCCTCTCTTGGATGATTTTTAAAAAATAAAAGAAGAGAGAGAGTCGACGCCATTATCTTAGCAGCGACACTTGAAGGGGATGGTGGGACGTCTTCTTGCAGGCGGGTGTTATTGGCACCGGCAGACCATGAACACTTTCCATGCTTGAGCTGCCCCAGAGAGGGGCTTGGGACGGGTATCAGGGGGGGCTGAATCCTCTCCCCAACCACCCGGAAACTCGCCGTGCACCGGAAGTGAGGGAGGGCGAGGATTGACTGTGTTACGAGGGTGTGAGTCCGGGTCTGTTCCGCGTCTCACTCCGATGACTTCATGAGAGGTTAGAGGACGTCAACTAGAGAGTGCTTTATTTTAAAGTTCACGTCAAACTTTCATTGTGTTAAACTGGCTTTATCAAGTTTCAAAATTGTGTATTTTTACTGTGTCTAGTGCGCTAGTCCTCAACATTAGTGGATTGCTGGTGACGGGTATATCTGGGTTCGAATACTGGCTGGGGTGTTTATCGGTGGTTTTTCTTAAGAGTAACCTTACTATCCTTACACGAAAATGTGGATACATTTCCTATAAATTAAACCTTACTCATCTCTAATTCATTATTGTAAATACGGGGATAGCCCTAGAGGCTAGCAAAACGCAATATTCTTAAATTACTTTATTGCATTTATTAAAAGGGCGCTCTTATGAGTTTGGAAGAGAGTCTCTGGTATTCATTTTAACTTTTTAGGGAACTATTCGTAAGCTTTTGATCAACAAATTTTTTATAAAATAAACTTGTTCGAAGGAGAACTTGAACATTTTTATTGTTATAAAACCATTTTAACATATTTATTAAATTTTAAATTTTTGGTACGTTCATAACAATTTTTATTAAGAAGTGTTACAAGTATAACGTTAAGAAAGATTTAACCAAATCTCTCTTAACTTTATATTTATTGAAGTAAATTGAGATTTTCTGAATAATAATTATAGTTTCAATAAATATGTAAGTGTTTCTTATCTCTAGATTAAAGTTATAGAACTTGTTTTAAACTGAATTAAATTGTTATAAATGAAATTTATCTATCAATTGAGGGTGAATAACCTCTTAAAAAGTTAATGCTAGAAATAATTCAAAGTTTGTTTGAGCACCTTTAACAAGTGTGGGTATATCTGGATGAATATCTCCTGGAAAAACTAAGTGGTTCTTAGATTTAGATTGAATTCTCCATTCACGGTAATTTTGACATTGATAAAAATTTAAATTTAGGATTTCATCCACCATGGAAATACGTCTTTTTTATTTGACAAGTGATGTAATTTTACTTTTACCTGTCAAATTAATCAAACGTGTTTGCGAGGTGGCTAAATAATAAAAGGCTTTTAAGTAATGTTTAACTGTTAGCTGGTTCACACCAAGTAGGTATTATCTATTATATGCTGTATCTAATTAAATTAATCCAATATTTATATAGTGTCCTAAGATCATTGTTTTGATTGGGTGTTAAAATTTAAGTTACATTTTAAGGACATTTTGGGATTTGTTCTGGTAAAATTTAAAATTATGAAAGAGCATTAACAAATTAACTTTCAACCAAATAATACAGGACTACTTAACTGTTGAAAATTAATTTCTGGAAGTCAAACTAATTACAAGTCATAATGTTTATAATGTAATAAAACCGTTGAATCTCTTTTAAATAGAAAACGCCCTTAATACACCTGAATTACTAGAAATTAATTTTGTATTAAAGACATAATTTAGACAATATTATTACCCTCAGAATTTTTTTTTATAAATCTATATGCTATTATAGCTACCAATTAACTGGTGTATCTATCTATTCTAGTTGTTGTGCATGTAATCAATTATAAATTTATTACATTGATTTCAGTGATAGAAATGTAAAATCGCACAATCTTAACTAAACTTTTCTACGCAGTTATTTTTAACTACAATTTAATAAGCGGAAAATATACTGAAATCTCAAAACCAAGGGGTTTTAAAAGCGATCCCTATTATTAATTGGCTCTCAATATTGTCAAAATACTTTTTTTACTATCATAGACCCAATATGTTAAAATATATAAGTACTGAGTATAATTTAAGAAAATTAATTCATGAAAGTAACTTTACTAACTCCTATCATCAATTTTCATAAGAAAATAGCCTTCCTGCAGCTGTCACATTTTTATGGAAATTATCAATTCGTTTCCAAAAGCCCTACTAATATAGTAAAATGTTTCCCAAAACATTTTTTGTATTTTATAAAAACTTATCTTATAAAAAGTAGATTATACTTAGCGTGATTCAATTATTCTTTAATATTCCTGTAGAATTAATCAATTGGATTTTTTTTCATTACAACAGTAAGTTCCTTTGGATGGATAATTCTATGTATTTTGTCAAGGTCGTTCACATATTAAAATTATCTATATTTTAACAGACAAACTTTCTTTTTATGCTCGACTTACCTGGCTTATGGTGGTAAACAAACATGGGAATACTATCTAAACATGCGTTTTATAATATTTAATAAGGAAGAGATTTAGAAAATAGCTTGTTTGTTGAGTTACAATACATTATAGTCTTAGTTAGACCTATATATTAGGTTTATAAAACCAGTCAACTTATTGGTAGCAAAAGTGTACAAAACAATTTTTGATTGAAATAATATAATATAAAATAATGTATAAGTACTAATTTTTTCAGATGAATCAATCAATCTATTATAATATCTATGCATTTTACTCTAAACCGATTACTAACATTATTGGTCAGATATGAGAACATTAATTAAACACACTGAAAGGACTAGGTAAGTGGTAAACACCTCTTACTCTTAAGAGAGTGTTGGGGTTTGGGCCTACTCACGTTTTCCTCTTTTCATAATAAAGTTGGTTCTTTTCCTTAAAAACCCTAACTTGCTATCCCGAGTCAAGTGTATAATGCTAATATCCGGTACCACCACAATTATTAAATACGGATAGTTGTGGTAATGTCAATACCAAATTAATGATATTTTTAAGGATGTGAAACTTATTAAAATAATGTTTTTAGCTGCAGAAACTACCGTGAAAATGGAAGGCTCTTAAAAAATTGACTTATTTTAATTTATTCGTTTTGATTTTATTGCCATATTTATTTGGCAAACTTTTACTTTTACATAAAATCACTATACTAAATTAGAAAATTTAAAGCGAAATATCAATTTTGTAGTTTATATCCCTAAATAATTATTAAGGATATTGTCAACTCTTTTGAAATACCTTGATTTTTAATTACTCTGACCAATGCTCTAGTTCTAAGTCTTGCAGAAATAATGAAGACCTGTTTGGTAAGTTTAAAGTTTTTCAAATATTTCTACCATGTTATTGTAATTTTAAATAACTTATTATTAAAAGGTGAATATGCTATATTACTATCACAAATATGACAATTTTGCTAATGATTCTTTACAATGTTCGTTTTAAAATAATGTTTTACAATTGATTTAGAGAGCAATATCTAAAAATTTTACTAAATAAAAATAAGTGGGTGTACTCTAAAGTGTAATGTACGATTTGTTAATGTGACAATATATGTCTTAAATGACTCCAAGAATTCTATAAATTCCATATATACATTGGTAATTCCTTTAAGTTAATCCATTAACGACGTTATCTACATGGTGATTTCTAAGCTATTTTACAAAGCATTTCGCATAGTAACTTGACACACTTAAGCACTCTAGCCACTTTAACACTTAGGCATCGCTATATGAAAGAGGGAGAACAAAATGAGCAGTTCACACTGCAATCTTTCTTGCTTACCTGCTGATAACATTTTCCCTCTTCCACTGACGAGTATATACACAACCATTCCAGTATTTGCACTTGGACAGTATTGATTTGATTTTCAAAATCCCATTTTCCTTTTTTAATGATCAAAATATACACACACACACACACACATATCATTCCAAATACTTTTTAAATCCACATCTTGGCAGAAAGAAAGATTCCTACAAGCCAGTTTAGTTAAAACGCCAAATAGTCGAAATTGTAGACTATTCTTTTATTTTATTGTCTATGAAAAATATGCTTTAAGATCATACAAATATTTTGTGACACTGAAATACTATTTTTAGAAGTAATTATGGTTTTATGGCTTTGTTTTCAATATTACATCTATAAAACACATCAAGTAAAACGTAAATACATTAACATGGGAAATCCTATCTTGACTTTTTGGTATGTCACAGGTAGTCAACATCCAAGAACAGACCAGAAAACCGTTTGTGGACTTGGTTGGAAATCTATCTCTTAAGTCGTCTAGTTCGTGCTTCTGCATTGTAATTATTTTTGAAATAACGTTCCTTCACAATGGCGAGGGAGGAAGGGGTATATTAATAGGGACAGATGTTATAATTATCGCTTGCATGAATATTTACGACGTAAAACTTGGCTCTCCGCCTTGAAAAGTGTGTACACGTAGACCCACAAAAACTAATAATTAAAGAGAATCAAACTATAAAAATAATTATTTACTAACATAATCTATTTTAATACAATTTTTGACTTCTGATCACATAGATTGACCATTAAATTTATACAGCCATGTTAATAAATAAATATTTATTTTATAAATGGTTTAGTTTCACCTCTTTCGAAATAGACAATACTAGTGGACCCTCAAAATTAATTGCTAATTTTCTTGCTATGTAGAATTCGTTTAATCAAACAATGTTTTGATATGTATAGCTATATAAAGATTTAAAAAAAATAAAATTAAGATCTAGGCAACAGCACCAATAGACATTCACTAACAAAAGAAAATCTTGCTAATACATCTGAGAATAACTATTGAACAGACACCAACATCAAAGGGTTGATGTCAAGCTCGTCAAGTCTAGTCTTCTTGTAACAAGAATATCGGGGCTTTAATCTCTGTCGGGTGTATTGAGTGAAATATTTTATTAATTATTCTATACTCTTTTTCCACGCCAAGTCCTGTTCATATAATCTAAATTCTACCTCCCTCATTCTTACACCATTAGTCTATTTTTTTACCACATCTTACTACTTGTTTAGGATATACATCTATGTATTAATTACACTAATTGGTTGGGGATTAGGAACGCTTAATTTAGAAGAAATGTACCCACACACCAGCGGAGGGAGAGTGGAAAACCATTTAGGAAGTAACTCAGTGCACTCTACCGGGATCGAACCATGATATCCCCGTCTTCGGCAGTCTAGTCCAACACGAGATTAGTGCGTTAGACCACGTGTCCACTGAAGAGGGTTATTAGTCTAATTAAATGCGTAATAATCCGGAAGGGTGCTAAGACCACGAAGAATAAAACAAACTTTTTTAATAAGCAGCAAAAATACTAATATAAATATTATAATTAAAAGATGACCTTGAGGATAGTCTTACTTAAAAGAGCAGGTTCAATTTATAAAGGCTGCATTGAAATTATGTTGTCCACATTTTGCTTTTAAAATATTTCTCCTGGTGATAAGTTTGGTTTTATCATCCCCATTTTCATTGTCCTCAATTATGGGACGTCACTAACTTTAACATCAAGTACACCATTTAAAAAAATCTGTTATAATTCTGACTTAATCAACTTTAGAAAAAGGGGAACACCAACGCAGAAGTTTATTTAGTCCAAGACTGTACAGTAAAACCAACTTTACCTCTACCGATTTCCTCGCACTGATATTCTCTTGCACACTATAGATCCGCTTTAAATTATGGAGATTACTAATAACATAAGCCTCGACGCCTTTCCACCGTTTGGAGTTTTGGTGGGTGGATGGGTGGGGGTAAGGTTGGTGGGGTCAGAATTTGTTAGGGGGTGGGTGGGAGATCTGGAAGGAGGAACACATTGTAATCGTGTCTATCTTGAAAGAGAATAGGTACTCTATAAATTTTCTTGCAGGGACCGTAAAGGAAGACGGGTTTGTGTGGCATGGTTGGCGTTCAGTGGATTTCCTATTGCCTTAAAAGTAAACTAATCTCCCTCAATTTACGGCTGTTTTCTTTCTCGCTATCTCTGGTAAACAGTTGACATGCGTGAAGTATTTTTACCTAGTTTTTCAAAAGTTACTAAGTCTATCTTGGTGTAGGAACACTTGCTAGATCTCACTTTTTATAGTTATTAAGTATACTGGAAATCAAAACTAAAAACACGTGGGCAGTTATGCGCTTAGCCATAAGAGCTATACGCACCTTTAGTTAAACATATTACTACAATATTTAGTTATATTAAAGTAAAACTAACCACTATTGATAGCTGAAGAATCTCCCAAGTTTACTTTATTGATCGTCCAAATCACAAGATTTGTAACAAAGCCCAGTTGAAGTTCAGGTGTCTTGTGTAACGTTTGCATATCTAATAACACAAGTTTATTTTTTCAGAGAACTCAACTACTTATTTATGACATCAGAAACCTGTCTAAATAGCATCCATAGATTCACTGATTAACGTAAATTAGGGTAAACTTATTTGATAACACTTACCTTGTAGGCAAGAGTTTGAATCACGTTAGTATTCACTATATTTTTTTATCTCACATTGTTTTTTCCCTATTTCGCCTAAAGCGCATACTGACTAATCTCCTTTTACGTGTTGATTTATATATTAGACTTTGATTGATAATCAGCATATATACAACAAATAAACTCATATTGGTTGTGATTAAATACGCTATGTAGAGGATGTAAATATTTTTAGCCCTATTTATATATTTATTTTGAAGAAATGTCTGGTCCTAATGTGCTTATCCTTGAACATTTAGGTTCACATTTTAATATATAAATGATGTATTATTATTGGAGTCCCACTCGTTTCATCCAACCCCTCCCAACACCCTAAACTCTTTACTCCTTCCATTTCTTTACCTTTGATTGATTGATTAGTGTTCAAACCAAAGGTTGGTTTGATGTGATTCCCATTCATTCATTAAGTTCAGCCCTTCAGCTGGTTTGTGCTATCAACACCATCTGGTAGATAGCATATATACCAAGAAAGTTCAATAATTGCGGTGGTTTTCTCGTTGACTTCCGCACTGATATTCTACAAGCGAGTGAGAAGGAGCCTATCAATTTGGCTGGAAATTTATGTTTACAAACCTTCCTTGGATATTTTACATATAATATATGGGACCGATGGTTTTACTTCACCTCCGAAAGAAGTTAAGCAAGGGATGTTATCACTTAAGGAAAATGTATTGACTTCAACTAGATTTGTACCCAAGAACATTTGATTCTGAGACAAGAACTTTACCCCAAGACCTTAGAGGTCGACTCTTTAACTTTGGTTTATTCTAAATGGATAATTGGGTTTCGAGTCCTTTCTGGAAGCACTGGAGGTGGTTTTACAATCCTCCATCCACTCTAATATGGTTTTAGTTTCCTTATCCCTGCGTCTTACTAGCCAGTGGGATATACGTGTCACTCTAATGTAGATAGGATTCCTCTAAGATTAATCTGTTATATACCATCGTTATAATAATACGTTTACATTTTACTTATCTTGCTACATATCTGGATTCTCCACATATTTTACACAGATGATTAGGGTAAGGATGAGGAAGTTATAATTCAAAGGAAGTTTTATTACATTTGCATGTAGGTAGAGTGGGAAATAAACCCGGAAAAACGACTTATGTATATCAGGTCTGCTTTGAACCCAGGTCTTTCCTTGACTATTAATTCAGATTAGACGGGGTTGATGTTTAGTCCACATGCCTACTAATTTAGTATAATGATCTACTTTATTGATTTAACTTAAGTTATCTTGTTATTTACACTTCAACAATTTAGCCCAATAAATTTCATTAATGTTGATTTTTTTAATTCAAGCTTCTATAAAACACTTAATATCAAATGTAAAAACATGCTTGATAAAATAAACTAATAAAACTTTATTTACTATTTAATTTTATCTTAGTTATTATATTTTATTAATGTAATGTTTGTATAATTTATTTATTTTGAAAATAAATTTGTTTATCCTTATTTCTAAAATACCATGGAGAATACTTTCGCCAAAATCTAAATCTTGAAGCCCCTTGATTCAAAAATATTAAATGAAACATTTTGTACGAGTGTTAAATATTTTAAGTGGGTTAGCGAACATTTATCAAACATTCACAGCTCTCCACATAGCCTTCCTTTTACCCCTGATCTTTTTTTCCACTGGACAACAGCTTTTTAGTCCAGTAACTAATACATATAATCCTTTTCCAACCCTTATCCCCATAGCAAAATAACCCACATTCTTGCAAAGCGCTACCAAAAATTAGTGGTTGATGGGTTGAAGTAAAATCTTGGTGGCAATAAATAAAGGGGGTAACACCCGTGACGTCACTACTTGTGTATGTAAGTGGAACCCCTCTACCCCAATTCCTTCCCTTTTCGCCATTCTGCCACCCACAAAACCACATACAAAGCTTGTGAGCACTTAGGACCGGTATAAACCTTATAAGCCTTGTCTGCCCACTGTTGGAAACACAAAAGAACATAAATCCCAATTACGGCATTCCGCCCCCTTATCTAACCCCTCCTCCCTCTCTTAACCCCTCCACCACGTCAAAACCCAGTGCCCTACTGGGCTTTGCAGGCCCCTACCCAACACCACACACTAACACAAACACACATACACGGCCATACAAGTAGCAACGTCATGTTGAGGTCAGCTCGAATTAAATATTAGTTTCTAATAGTTTGATTTACTTCCTCCACGTAAATTAGAAGTTAACCAAACTTCGGTGGCCACGTGGTCTAACGTGCTACTCTTGTGATGGGCTAGACTACCGAGGACAGGGAGATCGGGTTTCAATTCCAGTCGGGTGAACCGACGGTGGTTTTCCTAAGTGGTTTTCCTCTCTCCCCCCACGCAGATAATGGTGCATTTACTCTCAATTAAACTTTCCTAATCCCAAACCCATTAGTGCAATTAGTACATAGACGTATAATCTGGACGGGTAATAATATGCGATGCTGAAAAAATATAAGAAAGGAGGTTGACTACAGGTCTAAGTTGGCCTTATTTGATTCCATACCATACCTAAAAAAATGTTTTATGCAAATCATGCCCTGGTCTTAGACGTTAGGCTGGTAATGGACTGAAAAAAAATCGTGGATGAGAGGTCGTGATTCTAACATTTGCTTTGTGCATTGGGCTGGTGTTATCTTCAGTTATCTATTTAATTCGAAAATGTATATTATTCTCATACCCAGTATCAACAGTATCAACCTATTTTATGAGTCTAAATTGACAAATGAAGGCTTTAATAGAAATGTGGTCCTACTTGGTAGTCTGGGGTAATTTCTCACTTCAGGACCCGATGTTCGTGGGTTCAAACCCAGCTGAGGTCGACGGATTTTTCTTGAGCGATAAAAATCCACATAACAACTTCCTTAAGAGGGGAAGTAAGGCCATCGGTCTCATGTCGATTGTGGCATGTAAAAGAACCCTGGAAGGTTTGTGAAAATTCCTTTTTAGGCAAAATTGATAGGATGCAGGTTAAATACCTCAATTATACAAATAAAATTAAATAAATGGAACTGTGTCGTCCTCTAGAATTTCAACTGCTATTAAAATTACAATAATTTTAACAGGAAATCAAAAAGGACAAACCCTTCATCCTCCTCCCTTCAGACGCATCTCCGTAACCACTGGAGATATGAGGGCAATTTTTGGTTAGGGGGTGGGGGGGTACTCCATGAGATCTTACCAGAAAAAAATCCCCCCACCAACTCCCTTTGGACCCCCTCCCTCCCAAAAAGCATAGCCAGAACTTTTCTTTAAAACTAAAATTTAAGTCTCTTTGTGTTTTATTCATTTGAGAAAAGAAAAAATATTTTCTTTAGTTTGGTCAAAGTATATAGTTAAGAAAATAACTTCTTTTTATCCTTTTACTTAAGTATTGTGCAATTTACTTACGGGTTTACTAATCCTCTTTATTATTCCTTTAATGACATTTATCTTCTTTTAAACAACTCATCTTATCTCTACTCTTTGTATTAGGTAATTAACGTTTTTATTTATTTATTTCGCAGCACGTTTTACTACCCGTTTGGTTTATCTGCATAATTACAGCAATGGGTTATAAAAGAGGAAGGTAGAGCTAAAGTAAGTTCACGCGAATTTCCATGGAGGAAAAGTAGAAAAATCCACCAAAACCACCCTTGGGACACCTGCCCAATATTTTAACCTGTATCTTCCTGTTATCGGCGGTCCAAACTTATTTTAGATATACGCCTCAAATTATGTGAACACTGAAGTGAGTAAAGTCTGTAATAGCTTGGTGTGACCTAAATTGGTTGGTACAAGGATTAGACATCATTTTCGTCTAGTGTAGCCTTCTGGTGATGTGAAGTTTAAGGCTAGAATCCTTTATTGATATACTGACGAGGTTTTAATCATAATTCTTAATTTTCCTTGATTAGTTTAACCATTTATGTGGTCAACGTCTTCTTGTCCGAGATATCCACATATTTACGTTCAAGTTCTAGATATAAATAAGAGGAAATGTACCCCTAGTTTCGGGGAGTATTAATGGGAAACAATTGACCAAAAACCTCTTCAAAACATCCAGCTGGGATTCCAAATTCCATCACCTGCAAACCAGAAACGACGGGACTAACTCATTTGTCCACGTGCTCAATATTGTGACAATTATTAGATTAACATTTTCAATATTACTTTAGAGTTTTGTTTAACATTTTAAAGTATACCTATGTTTGGTTAGCAAATAGCTACTTTCAAACATCAATGGAAACTACTTAGAGCAATTAGCTCTCTTTTTTCCCTAAACAATTTTGCAACATGAAATCGTTCGTCTGCGCCTAGCCTTAAACGAAGGAGGGATAACAAAAATAGAACAAGCACATTAAAGGCATCTGGTTGTGATCCAAAAAATCTGCCTTCATGAAAGTCAGATACATTGAGGGAGGAGGGGAATAAAAAAAAAGGTATAAAAATGTTATCACAAAAAAAAAAAGGAAAACTATAAAACTCCGTAAACTTTTGTTTCCTAGAACGGCTTCTCTTCCTTACCGTTTCACCTCCGTGTGTTGGGCGACAGGAAATTGCCCGGTGCTACTTTTCCAATTTCCGGTACCCGGGTGAACTCCTCCCCTCTCCTCCTCAGTCACCGTGGGTGCAGACGGACGCCGGACGTCGGGGAACGCTTTTGTTTCGGACATCACGCGTCCGAAGCATTCATTAGCGCTTCTTTTTCTCTCTTTCTTTTTTTTACAGTCCTATTTTGCGAGAGTGTTTTGTTTTCAGCATACGTTCCTCGTTCCCTGTGTCCGATATTTCAAGGGATGACCAAGCAAAGTATTAAAAATATGTATTTACCTTCTCTCTGTATAGTTGGAATTTGAAATTATATTATAGAAACACAATTATGTTACGTTTATTTATATTTTATTAATTAAGATAAATAATTATATTTCACAAATTGTTTAGCTGTTCTTTTTTCTGAAAAAACTGTTTTAAATAGTTTTCCAAAGAATGGTTATAGTAGTAGTATTGCTTTAGGAAGATAGTTTTACCAAATACAAAGTATTATTTAGTAAATTAACATTGAAATAATCTATTTACAATATTATAATGTTTGTATCGGCAATGATACTATCAATCAAAAGTGACATTTGCGAATTATATAATCATAATGAATTAAAGTAGCTATAGAAAGTTTTCGATATATTATATACCTATAGTATGATTTAAATATAAAGTAACATTGTTTGACGATTATAAAAGCTACTAGAACTATTTTTATATATTTATATGAAAAGTAATGTGATCTGCAACTGTTTTTTTGATATATAACATTACTAAGTATTAATAATACTAACATTAAAGTAAAATGTTATATATACTGAACGCAAAAAATAAGGTTGTATTTTTTCAAGTTGCCTTCTTACTAGAATCCTATTAAACTGTTCTTGGTATAGGATGGCGAAAATGAAATGCACTTGTGTTAGGAAGGGTAAACCCATATTATTATAAATGACTATTGAAAGCTTATACGACAGTAGATACAATGAAGTATAACTCCTTACTGTAGATTAATACGTACTCCCTAAAAATAATATCATAAACACGGTCATGTGATGAGCTCTAAGCTAATAATCAGATTTTAACCTCATCAGCGTTGTTCGCTTGACATGACTTGAAATATTTCATCTTTCTTGGATCTGTATGATACCTGCTTGGGACACCCAATCAAATCTCAAAACCGACCACGTGAACAATGTGCATTCTCCTTTAAAGTGAGAAAAGAGAAAATAGCTGCGTTTATTGTTGTAAAGAGCTTTAAAATTACTAGATAATTAAAAAGCTTCTTTGTCGTTCTTGTTCGAATTGATTTGTTCCACGATGGAAGACTATTATTTGAAAACACTCAATGTGTCAACTTAAAATAAGTGTTTATCCAGTATCAAATAAAATATATAGATATTTAACGGTTTCTAGTTTATGTGGCAATGCATCATACGTAATATGACGTTTCTTTAAGTCTCCGATATGCTGTCCCATTCAAGCAGCTTATTTTCTTTATTGTATGTGTACGTGTGAATCAAGCTTTAGTAATGCTTAAGATAAAGGTACTAATAAATGATTTCTAAGGGTTGTGAATTAATTTCCACAATTTTGAGCCTAATACTTAGGTTATGTTGTTAAAACACTACATAATAGTGCAAGTAGTATGTTTTATATGTTTTCTAAACACTTTAATTATAATCAATAATATTATAATCGTTAATGTAATATGTGTTTATTAGTCTATCAAATGTGATAATTTTTTGTTTAGTAATATAAATATTTGAACTTAATCACATATAATTTAGTTTAATGTCTTAAAGCCTATGATAGCCTTAACATGGTCAGTAATAATTATTATTTTGTTTTTTATTTTTCTCATAGATGCTAAATACAAATTAATTTTCTGGCTTACGTATAAAATTGCATTTGCTTAATTTATTTTTGTCTTATAAAATAATGGTTGTAAATTATCATTGGGTAAAGCGTGGCTGACGTCACTGTCTGACCTTACTGCATCGGATAGGACTGACTATAGGAAGATATTGTTTGAAATTCATATTGTCAAATAAGAAGTAGTTGGGTCATAATCTTGACAAAATCTATGATAAGACATTTATCAACTTTAATAATATAGATTGAAAACTACCTAGAAAATAATTCAAATTCCACAAGATGTCACAGATCCACGAACAATCATATCGCTCTATCTTTTTCTACATTTTTTTTCTGCAACGACATCAACAAAGATTTCAACATTTTATCGTAGTCATTTTTTTTTCTTTTTGTATTCTGAAGACACATTCGTGGGCTGCCGCCAGTTCAATCTCTTCTTCCCCCTTTTTGCCCCAGGAAAAAATTATCTATTGGTCGTCACAAATGATAGTAAGTGATGACAAAAGCTTTTCATTCTTCTTTCCTTTTCATCACCGCTTTTTCAATTCCACCTCGTCTCTTGTTGTGGTTCTGTGGAGCGATAGTAATGAAACTTACCCCCAAAACACCCCGACCGTCGCAACCCCCTTCTTTCCATTTTCCACCTTAATACCTTCCTCATATCTTTTTTACCTTCCTCATTCTTCTTGATATCCCCTTCATCTATCAAACACTTAGAGAAAAACAGCTTAAATTGCTTTTCACCTCTTGACACAGAGCTTATTATTCTCATTACGGAGTACTTGTTTTATTTTCTTCTTCTACTTGCTTGTGATTTCTTAAGATTTGACGTAATTTATACACTGATCCTTAGCAATGGTCAACAAATTTCTTTGAAAACGTCCACCTATATTAGTAATAATGGATATCTCTCACCAGTTACCACATACTCATACTTATTTGTAAACACATACACACACACACATATATATGTATATATACTACTTTTAAAACCAAGTTTAGGCTGTAGCTTGTTTCCTAATATATCTGGAATTACTTAAATTATTGCGATACAATTTATTTTATAGTAACTAGATTTTTACCGGGAGGGCTTAAAGCTATTAATCAAACAAAATAAACAAATAGAATAAATGTTTTTCAAAAGATTTTGCCTTAAACGGGTGATCAACGATGAATTCTCCTATTGAATATAGGATTATTTTTTTTCTATAAAACTCGATTGCCAAATCCAAAGCGTAGTAATAGAATAAATTTGAATAATAAGTCCAAAGAGAAATATTATTTCGGTTTAGTTTGATGTTTAAAATTACCATAATTTCTTAAAGGTTAGTTTCCGTACCTATAGCCTATAGATATAGAAATACTGAATAGATTATAATGCGATATTTTTTTTAGGTTAACTTGATTTACTCTAGAAAGGCTCTATGCTATTTAAAAATTATCTATATCTCTAAGTATATGAGCGGTAACGCTAAAGGCAATGCAAGTGTTTTATAAACACTGTGGAGTAGAAAAAGCTAGTACTACCACAAACCTGACGATATAGATTCGGTGATAGTTTCAGAGATTCTGGATTCAAATATCAACCCACAAATGCATACAATAATTGTAACTAAGCATATGGTACATGGCCCATAAGGACTTTAGAATAGAGTCACCGTGCACACAGCAAAAACTATACAACGAGCTTTCAAAGATCTATATTGATGAGCATCACGGATATTCTAAATGCCATAGATGCCATCCGGGCGTTGGAAGGCGCTCAGACACGGTTTGTTGGGCGGTCCTACAAAACTCAATCCGGTTGAGTGCTAGATTTCCAAATTAAGGTGGAGTTTCATCAAATCCCTTAATATATATATATAAGTAAATCAATACGCCCAGTGTTCAAGTGAGGTTTATATTAACTTGAGCAATAAGGCAAACAATTTCATTTGAGATTATTCAGGGTGCTATGCATTTGGCTGATCTTCACGAAAATAGACAATTATGTAAATTTTACAGCAAGTATTGTCAATTACGTCATTAAAAATACATGCGACACACCACTAAATAGCCTCTTAAAATTGTGCTCTGAATATACGTTTGAGATGACTCTTACAATGCAGTTTCACATTTTGTTGTAATCTTAAGAAATTCTCGTGCCGAAAGCAAGGTGTTCTATTTTGTTGAACCCCAAGGAGAAATTATATGTGATCTCCTCGGCCGCAAGTATATACAACACACCCAAATAACACAGTATGCTATTATTTGAAAATGCGGCTTCATGTCGTCAAAGATACAACTTGAATTAAAAACCTACGTACCGTGATCGACATAGTTTACCAGTTAGTTAGCAATGCACTGGTACTGTTGGAGGATGATTCACACTGAAGTAATAGCTTTGAAAAAGCCATTTTGTGTCGCTCGTCTTACTCAATCAGATAATTGATAATCGTCCTATTAACATTTTTCACAATTTCTTTGGTGGCCGCATTATCTCATATTACGCTAAACTGACTATGGCAGGGATGTCGGGGTTCGAATTCCATTCTTTGTAATGATGTTAGTTTTTCCTATAAGGTTTTAAACTTTCCCTCCAAGCAAATGCTGTACACATCCTTTAATTGCAACCTTCATCATCCATAGCTTATTAGCTTAGTTAGTCTATACGCATATAGCCTGTACAGGTAGTAAGACTTAGGGCTAATCTGCTACCATGTAACTCCTTTAATTAATAAGAAACGCTTTAATGATGTTGAAACTCTTTAATGATGTTCAAACTCTTTAAAGACCTTTAATTAATAAGAAACTCTTTAATGATGTTGAAACTCTTTAATGATGTTCAAACTCTTTAACAATGTTGTAACTCATTTAATGAATAACAAACTCTTGGTGTCCGCTCGCGGACCGAGCAAGGAGAAGAACTCATGTGTCTGGGGTTAAACTGTTATGCCTGGCGTTGAACTGAGGTTCCGCCGCGCGCAGGCCAGAGAGGAAGGCGGCCGACCCGCCCTCTAGCGTCACACGCGACCAACACACAGTTCAACCAGCGCAACTCGTGATACGTGGAGTGTGACGTCACACTCCACACTAAACTAAAAATATATTTTTCATGTGACATATCCTTTTGCACTTTGGCTTCCCCACAGTGAAAGAGTGACGGAAGATATTGAATATAGAATCAGAAGGGAACAATTGGTAAACACTTTGGACTAAAACTAAGATATTTTTAATTCATGCCAAACCATTCCAAATAAATTATAGGGTCTCTCTCGTACAAGACCGTGAAGGACCTAGGTCTTCTTCTACCCGACAATTTGTACTGATTTATATTCTATAGAGACTATTTGAGAGAGACAAAAAACGACCGGCCACTTCTATTACAATCTTTGAATAAAAACAAGCCTCTATTCAACATAAAACAATTTTTTTAGATCCACGTATTACTACTTGTTTGGGCCATACGCTTATATACTAATTACGCCAATGGTCTTTAGGGATAAGAAAGGTTATACTAATATTAAGTGTACTCACATTTGCGTGGAGGGAGAGTGGAAAACTATATTGTAAAAATCACCCTAAGTATACCGATATTCGAACTTAAGTATCCCCGTCATTGGCAGTCTAGCCTACTGCAAGAGTAGCGCGTTAGACCCCACGGCCACCGAAACGGGTCAAAACAACTTACCGTATACATAAAGTTATAATAGAATGATAAAGATCCTGTAGGGGAAGTGTTTTTTAATATTCTCCTGAAGGTAAAGGAAATACTTCTATGATTAATTTATTATTGGTTAGGCTCAGATTTGAGGGATGTTTTGACTTTGTAGTGGCTTCATCGGCTACAGCCGCTACTTTGTTAGAAGGGAGCAGAATATTGCATGTGACATGTAATTATCCATTTTTCTAACGACTTAATTGCCGTTTGCAACATGTAGAAGCAAAGTCTCACGTCAAAACTAGTACAAAAAGTATCTCACAATATGGAATGATAGTACAATGTTATATATGTTATATGTTATCTTACTATCCGCTCTGGCTATTCTCTTATGTATTAATTACGCTAATGGTTCTAGGGATTAGGAAAGTTATATCAATAGGAAGTGTGGGCACATTTGCATGGAGATAGTGGAAATAATTTTGCAAAAACCACTCGTAGCACACCCAACTGTTATTGAACCTCGATCCCACCGTAATAGGTAGTCTAGTCCAGAGGTTCCCAATTTTTTTTTGCCCACGGAACCCTAATTGATACTTTTTTTGGCGGAACCCCATTTTGATAATAACAAAAGTGATTGTACCTTGTAGTGTAGTTTGAATATTTTCATGTTTGACATGAAAAGAAAGAATAATTATAAATAGAAAATAATTATTGTAAGTATTATAAAACATTTATCGTACAAAAAAAAAGTAACTATTTAATGTGAAGAATGACATTTTTTCACTTATTTACTTATAAAACACTAATAGCGCTGTCTCGACAGGTGCACCGCCCCGCCACCCCGCTCCGCCCACGTTGTTTGATACTATATATACTTACAGCGGCGCGGCTATGTTATGACCGTTTTCTACGAACGTTTTAGTTAATTCTCAGACAGAACTCGGAACCCCTCTGACCCTTCCACGGAACCCCAGGGTTCCGCGGAACACCTTTTGGGAAATGCTGGTCTAGTCTACTGCGAGAATATCGCGCTATATCTTGAGGGTACCGAAATGGGTAGGACCTAAGTTGTAAGTCTAAATAAAAAACTGGGAGATCTCATACGCAACCATGTGATCATAGGAGTAGTCGCCGTATTTTTCTCAGGAGACTTCCGACAAACTCTACCAGTCATTCTGAGTTACCAGAGCTTACGAGGTCAAGGCCTTCTTGAAAAGATCCTACACATGCTCAGCCGTTGCGAAACTTTCCCTGTCAACCAACATGCGCATCCGCCTGTGTGTAGACAACTAGGCTTATTTGTCGACATATTGATGAAATTCGGAAATGAAATCTTTTCAGATCACGAAAGTAAAGTGTTCTTGAATAATTCCCAGATTTGCATCGTGATCAAGGATATCCAGGGATTAGTCAATTTTGTTTATCTCTATATAGGCCTACTTTTGAAAAACAATCCTCTGTTGTGATTTTGGGAGCAAGCTAATTTAGCGCCAAAAATGAGTCAACTGGTAAAATTAATAAACGTATTTTAGACCAGCCGGAAACACCAAACCGAAATTATATGCCCACAAGCTCTATATTATCTAATTTTTCCTTAATCCATTCAGTTTAACCATCCAAGCTCTTAAATTTTAATTAGAGCAACCCATCTTTTTTTGTTTAATTATAATCCATTTAATCTGAGTAATGGGACCGGCTTAGAGATTAACAGTCTGCAAAACTCTATCACAGAGGTGTTTGTCATATCAGGTTGCACTACGGGATGAATAAGTATTTATACCCAGATCACCCAAGATTCAATCAGCCCTCCCTTTACAGTTTATAGTTTATGGATACAGTTTCTATCAAGATTTGCCATGCAATGACAATCAACACTGTGCAAGGACAAGTAATGAAGTTGGTCGACGTTGCTCTCCATGGCAAGTCTTTCTCACATGGATCAAATGGGGGGTATGGTGCCATGATAGTTTTATTAGTTTCCTGTAAATGCTCGTTCCTGATGATAAAACCACTGCGTTTACAAAGAAGGCTTGGTTTGAATTTATTTGCTTTATTTCATTCAATTAATACAAATGTTTTGTGTGTCTAATCTTGAAACAGAAATTATTACACTACATTGAATTTTTTGAATCTGAAGAAATATCTTTTTTCAACTTCAAAGTTGTCTTCATGGTAATTTCTACCTTAAATGTTTGGTGATTTCTTCTCTGTACGGGAAATTAAAAAGTCTTGTATAGTTTACGTTAATGCTTTAGTGACCGTGTTTTTAAAATTGACATTAGTGAGAGCAAGGTTGTGGACAAAAGCTAAAATATATATACACATTATTATTTATTTATATATATAATATATATCATTAAATAAATACACAAAATGTATCTTTACATATACAATATTTTTGTATTAAAAATTTAAAACAAGCACAGAAATATCTGTATGGTAGTATCCATACACATATATTTTATATGCTTGATTTATAATATAAATGTATATATATAACTTTATATACATATCAAAAACACATCATATCAAACCCATTTCGGTCATCTAATAGTTAAGGCGTCTCTCTCACAATAGATGGTCAATTGTACTGAGGATGTTTTTTTCCTAAATGATTTTCACTCCTCCCCCCATGCAAATGTGAATGTACTTCCTCAAAATTCAAACTTCTTCATTCAAAAAACATAAACTCGTAATCTGTATATATTCGTATAACCCGAAATGGTATTCAAATGTGGTGTTAAAAAACTTCAAATTGTATTAATTGTGTAATTAAATTGGTATGGATCATAAAAGCATTTTATAGTAAGTGTACCAGCATCCTCGTGGCTAGAGGAGTGTAAAACCTGCTTGATGAGTCAAATATTGAAATTCGCCGGCACCTTGGTGAATTTTTACCTTCAACCTCTCTCATCATCGGTAATATAGTTTTTTTCTAGACTGACGCTTCATACCACATGACACCCAGTCCGGGCATAAATGAATACAGAAATATAGTTTAATACTGTAAATTAGGGAAGGTTCTAAAATATTTCACACTAGCATAAACAACGTCATGTATGTAGACACATGTGCGATGTGGTCATTGGGGATCCCATATCTTCCGTTCATACGTTGTACTGACTAACCATGTAGATAATTAAACAAATATTTGTTCTCACTCAATTTAAATAGTCTGTAGTAAGCTAGTGGTATTAAAAGTAAAAGAACATTTAGTCAATTTATTTTCTTGAGTGTTTTAATTATTTAATCAAACTAAACATCAACAAAGGTTTATTCATAGAAATTTATTGTAGTGAAATAAAATTTAAAATTTCATAAGAACAAAATACGCATCTATATAAATAAAATATTTAGATATTAATTTCATCATTTTAATATTTTAGACTAAATAATACTAAAAATATATTTATTTAAATCTTGAACTAGAACATCGGTGGACGAGCGGTTTAAATTTAGCAATTTTCTAGTATGGCTTGCCAGTTATGTAAATGTTATGGTACTAGTTCTGGTCGAGTGTTCCAAGGATTTTATTTTCCTAAATGGCTTCCTTATCATGCTCCACGCAAATGTGACTATATCCTCGCTAAAATCTACCAACCTCATTACTTACCTTATTGCATTAATAACTCGAATGTTCTTTGCCGCACCTAGGCCTACAAAAGTACGCCACTTATCCCAATATTGAGATAGCTATATCCAGTCCTCCTCATTACATCCTTATTTAATAACCTCATACCTAGCCTAATCATTTAATTAATTGAGGATAGCCCAAATGAGTAGTAGGAGACAATGGAGAGGAAGAAACTACATAGTGTTTCAATTTTTCTTATAGCTTATATATGTGGAAATAAAACGAGCTAGGTACCTAATTTAACTAATCCAGCGCACTGCAGCGCTTTCTTACGAAATTATATGTTTCAACCTTAGTTATATTATAAGCTTGGAACGTGATAGATTATCTCCTAGCACTTTCGCTGGTAAAGAACAAATTAATTTATACATCCCATAGTGGATTTTTAATGTATATTTAGCTCTTCATACATCTTCCCCCCCCACCCCCCATCCTCACTCCCTTTCTAAACTTCTGACTAACTATGTTGGCTACGTGTATCATTTTTCCGCTTAAAAATGGATAAAAAAATATATATTATGAACTTTGTATGGTGTTGAATAGAAAGGATTTTAAATTAGTTTTATTCTGTACATGAAACATAAAAGACACCCAACCCCGCATCCCTCTAGCTCCCACCCCCATTTGAAAAGAACGATGTAAAAAAAAATTGAAACTTTTACTGAATACTGCATGCCCCATTTGAAAAATACGTGAAAGGAATCTCGTAGGAAAATAACTGTGTGAAAATAAAAATTCTCTGAAGGAACAGGAAGTAATAATAGAAAAAGATAATAGTAATAGTGGGAAAAAAAATTATGGATATTTATATACGTCGCTTTATAGATAAATATTAAAAAGGCAAAGATTTTCATTTGCCTGTGAGCTCCTTGTCATAAAGGCGATTCTGTCACTCGTACAACATTCAATTAACGCCCTTAATAGCAGCTTAACCCCCCCCCCCCCCCCCCC
>CABFWB010001071.1:73408-109015 GCA_902151455.1 Timema bartmani | reverse complement strand
ATACATACATACATACATACATACATACATACATACATACATACATACATACATACATACATACATACATACATACATACATACATACATACATACATACATACATACATACATACATACATATATACATAATCACGCCATTCCCTTACGAGGTAGGAAAGAAACTGTGAGTATAGCTCAAAAAACTTCAAACTTAACCCTTCCTCACCAACTCTCTCCACATCTCCCTATCCTTGCATACTTCCTCCTCTTAAAGAACATCCATACTGTATACACCGAGTCATACATGCTCTTTTATTCTTAAAACCTCTAATGTTTCTCTTTTTAATATATTCATTAACAATATTTAGCCACACCTTACATGACCTACCCCTTCCTTTTGATCCATACACTCTACCTTCATATATTTGTTTCGTTACTCGATTGTTACTTATCCTATAAATATGCTCAAACCACCTTAAGACACGTCTTTCATATTGACCTCTTGGATTCCCTTTCAAACCACACTCATTCATTACTGACTCTGTTCATACGAGTTTCTCCACATACATTTCTTAGCTATCTCATTCTTAGGCTATGTGCTTCCCCATATTCTTTTAAAAGATTTACTAATATAACTATTATGCCATTATGGCTTTACTTTGACTCAGACTTCTTTAAATGTCGATAAAATCATTATAAAATAGGCGGTAAAAAAAGGAGACATAACTATTTTCATGATTTATCTATGGAAGTAGAATATATTTTTATTATTCCTAGATCACGTATAAAATACGCAGCCAACATAACCACAGATTTCTGAAAACTGAAATATATTTTCCCCAAATGACGTCACTACTTCAGAGAAGTTACTGGCATGGTCCAGATCAGGGTGTATAGATTTGAATTGTCTCTAGCGGTAAGAGTCTACACAGGTGCAGTGGCTTGATTTATGTCGCAGCGTCCAGATAAATGGCGGTCAATTCTTGCGTAGACTGATAATACACTCGCTAGAAGTAATACGTCTATATGCATAACCTACTTAAATGTAAACATTATATAAAAATAGTTAATAAAGGACGTTGTTTTTTGTTATTTATTGTAAGGCTATTTACAGTTTTGTATTGTGTTTACTTTATATCTATTAATTAATATTAAGTTAATAAATAATTAATCCCATGTCAATTTTTTAGATAAAAAGAATGTGTTTAATAATTTATAATGGACTACTACTAATGAATATTGTATTTTATGTAGTGTCAGTTGATTCAGCTTCAAATTTTACCAATATTAGTAAGTTTAAATTATCATACTATATTATATTTCTACTAAAAAACCAATACTCTTTCAAATCCATAAACGTATTTACAAAAATGTAGCTATAACGGAATAATTGAATGTAACTTACTGAGGGAATCAATTAGAATCAACAAAAACGTAATGAACGGATCCCCTACATATTGATAGATCTAACCTCATCTTTTGGAAAATCTATGTTCAAACCCTGTAAATTCAACCTCTTCATTCTGCATGCTTATATTATAAAACTTAGTTCTACTCTCTGATAACTATTAAGGGAAATATAATATTAATTGCATATTAAAATACAAATATATTAATATTTTACAATATAACCCTTCTATCTTCTTAAATTACCAAGACGGTTCACCGGGAGGGGGCGTTATAGTGGAGGACCATTGACTTGGGACCTCTAAGAACCCAGCCATGATTCTAGGTTAGCAATTTAAAAAAAAATAGATATAGATGAAATGAAATTAAATCAAATGAAATAAGAATGGCCAACATTAAAATACCTTTTCATACTAAGGATTAATGCATGCTTTACCCGCCAGATAGGGCTGTCTCTGAAGGAGATTATCGATATATAATAGGTAGGTCTAATTCGTTTAAAACTACGTTATTTTTATTGGCAGAGCTACTCTTCTTCCTTGGCTCACTGACAAATGAGTTTTAATATTTTATAACAAATGTTCCAAAATATATTATTTGAAAACTTTTTACTAACGTTATCATTGGTCCACTCAATTCTTGTCCTCTTCGAAATGTTGAGATGTTTCACTTATCTATTCTTTTTTATAAAAACAAAATCTCACAGATAAAGAGTCGGGTACCTAATGATTTAAAATATATTTAGATTGAATTATTTAATCATGTGCGTCTCATTTCCGTGTTTAGTTATTCCCTATAATCTTTTGCTTTAATTGGTTTTTGGTTTGTTAAAGAAACCATTATAAGTGTAATTTTTTTTTTTTTACTTCTGGTAAGGTACTGAGCCCGATTTAAGCACTTGTTGTGCCTCTTATCCACTATCAGACTAACCGATATTGAAGGAATTACATATAGTCAGGTGACCTGGTGGTCTAGGGATAAGGTGTTGGACTTCTGTGCTGGGGTTCTGGGGCTCAATCCTCGGTCCTGGCACAGATTTATCTGATTGCCAAACCCTTCCTTCACCTCTGACAAGATGTATATTAATCACAAATTGTGAATGTGTGGAGTGCCAGGCCTCCACCGTGGTTCGGATCACACGTTAAACTGTAGGTCTTCCATTTCATCCCACAATCACCCTACCATTACACATTAGCGTAGTTGCGTGCAACCCAAACGGGTAGTAAGACGCGGTGCTAATAATAATAACAACTTATAGCCAATTAGAAAATATTGATCTCCTTTTTTTAGCTTGTGTATTTCACTAAAATATCGGGAAACAAAAGTGTTAAAAATGGATTTTTTTTTTTGTTTTATTTCCTACCAGGTCTACAGCAGTTGGACATCTCAGGACTGGTTGGCCAGACAATAAGGCTCCCGTGCAACGTCGACATGGAGAAATGTGGAAATCTTCACAGCATCAAGTGGTACAGAGGGTCGTCCAGGATCTTTGTCTTCAGCGAGATGGCTAAAATCGCCCGGTCGGAAGGAGACTATGTGGAAAGGTTTGTGAATTAATTTTTGAAAAAGTTTGTATTTCTTATGGAGAAGTAAAATTACTCAAAATTTTAATTAATTTTTTACTGGTTGTCAATAATTTCAGCGTTTGGAATTTCTGACATCGCGGCAATGTTGCTACAACTGTAATAATGTCACAGCCACTGAGCAATGTTTGAATGTTTGTTTTGATTTACATAACTCAAGTGGACGATGGCTGTCCCAATTCCATCTATATCGCAGGTGATCACACTGTTTAACGCTGTACCGTGTCAGATGACATCTTTAGCACTTATACTTAGAGGGCATCCGTTGAGCCCAGGTTCCCGAGACTGAGTTCTGTATAGGTCACGCACGCTAACAGTCAACTTCATCGGTTTATGTATTCACAAGTTAAGCCAGTTCTTTCACAAACGTGGGCATCCAATCTCTTTATTTATTTATCTTTAATCTAACATCACATTTTTCATTATCTTTTCGTAACTACTACTAAACCAAAATTCACAATCTTGCATATAATTTTGAAACCACGCAATTACCTTACCTGCAACCTTACCCCTCCCGCAAGCTATACTGACAGATAAATCCCACTAGGGTTGTGACAGTCAATTATTAATTTAACATTACTAGTTCTTGGTTCCAGGACCTTTATTTTTAGTAGTATTTCCAGACTCCAACATTAATAATTCATAACACTATATCATGGTTTCCTATCAAAACAATTTTATAACTCTCTTTCTTAACCACTACACAGTAAAATATATCTCCATATCCTTTCCATTGCACC
Organism: Timema bartmani; assembly: GCA_902151455.1. Taxonomy (NCBI): domain Eukaryota; kingdom Metazoa; phylum Arthropoda; class Insecta; order Phasmatodea; family Timematidae; genus Timema; species Timema bartmani. Next base: position 105,303 of record CABFWB010001071.1, on the reverse strand, counting down.
AATTCTATAGTACCATTCTTATCACAGCACCAATTCTATAGTACCATTCTGATCACAGCACCAATTCTATAGTACCATGCAAATTACAGCACCAATTTTATTAAAACTTTAGTAGTCACGTAACCACATTTGTAGCATTATATTTGAATTAATGTTTGTTTACATTTAGTTTACAAACTGGTTAGTATTTAGAGAAATGTGCTTATTATTGGTTATGATATGTTTCAGGTGCGACGAGTGTAATATTGATAAGTGATATGTCATTACGATAAAAATTAGCCGTAAAGTTAAAAGCACATAATATATATATATATATACACACACACACACAAGTGGCGAGTGACGTTCTATCTTTTTATAATTTGACAAGTAACTACCTACGAGATATATTCTGAAATACTAACAGAAAATCGAAATCCACTCTATATGTAATTTTAAAATTTACTGTCTTTTGAAATGACAACCTGTCTTCCAGAGTTGGTAGCTAGATTGACATTGCCATGCCACCAACATTATCCAAACCAATCAGAGCTGTCTATGATTTACCTTAATTTCATAACATGCTAATTTTAGCTGATATCACACACTATATTAATACTTAACATTCGAGTATCAGTCTTAAAGGAAACAAAAACTAGTCGTTTTAACATATTTACATAGTGTGAGAGATTTTTTTCAATATGAAATAACAGGAATGGACTATATTTAATTTATTTTATCACCACTAACCAAATACTAAACACCTAGCCTTATCCCTATATATTTTTCACTATTGCTCTTCGATCCCATCAGTGACAAGCTCGAATCTGATCTGAGAGGACCGAGATTTACTACTGGCGAGGGGATTTCCGAATAGGCACACTTAGTTTACCCCGAATTGTAGTAGTAGTCTCAACTTGCTTGATTCCACTATGGATTATATTATTAGTTAATCATTGTGTAGCAAGAAAGTAAAGCTTTCTCCCTTTAAGAATAGTTGAAGGCCACATTGTGGGTTAGAGCTTATTGTGCATCATGGTTTATCATCTTGTTTTCAGACACATGACGTCCATCTTCATAAATTTCAGCTTTTGCATCATATTCCCTTAAATTAATTTTATTATGAATTTAATGGCATATACATGTACACTAAATAGAATACAATTATATTGTAAATGGACCAGAATCATACGAGAGAGGGTTGTGTAAACAACATTGATATAAAAAAAACTCATTAGTAAACAAATAAAACCTATAGCCTTTCTGAATATGTTAACACAACGAGGCTAGTTTTAAAATTATCCATAGGCCTGATTTATAGTCAATAGGTTTAAAGTGTTATGCTCTAAAAATTAATGTTCAACCATTTCTTAATATCTTAACTTCAAATCCCATTAGGGGTTATAATTTTAGTCTTTTTTTTTATTCCAAAAGTAGACAAGGTGAGAGAGATTAAAGGTTCATAATAAATGTGGTTATAGACGCTGATGGCCCCGACACATGTGCTAGAATAGTTTTACAAAATAACACTTTTCTGTCAATAGCTATAGTTTGGTAAAATAAAAAGGACCCTATTCTTATTGTTGTTTTTCTGGTTGCATATTTATCAAAGATAGGACACACACATTTGATTAATACGCAAGAGATTTAATATTGTATTTATCAATATTTTAATTACTTTTATATAATAGATATTTGTGTATAATGACTCCATTGGTAGAATATACTATATCTAATCCTTACTAAACAATACAGAGGTAAATCCCCTGATGAAATATAGGACACAACAGAACTGCTACTGAGCTAGTTTATCCCTTGATAAACTCCGGGTAATTTACCAGGCGTTCATCCCTCTCTGGAATTGGGGTATCAACCGATCAGACTCAACACAAGAATGTAATCTTAGGTTAGGTGGTCATTTTGTGACTTACGAATTATTAATTGCATTTTACAACTATGCGTTTATGTATGTGTACATTCAAAATATTGCGTGCACCCTGCTAAATATGGCCCCTCTTTGGATCCCAATATTATCATTACTTTAGCGGTTGTCTTGTCTTTAAAACATTATACACTGCTCATTTCATATTCGTTCAAACCTCCCGTTGATCTGACATTTCAAGATTTTAATAACCTTTGCATCCTTTATCAACCATGTCTTGATACTTATTCGGATTATACGAATATAAAAAATACCCTAATGGTTTAGGGGTTAGTAAGGTCGAATTTATAAGAAATGCACGGTCCTATTCATAGAAAGAAATTGCGAAACCATTAAAGAAAAACACCCTCAGTATATCCAGCCAGGAATAGAATCCTGATTGCTCCAATATTGGCGGAAAAAAGTATTAAATATTTATCTTAAACTTTAGTCCGTGTAGCCACCGATTTGGGTAGAAATGTGCGTTAAAATTATTTTTTAGTTTTTCAATAATTTTATGGAAGAACATAAATATGTACATATAGGCCCTATCTGTATTTATATAGCTATATATATAATATGTATTATCTTTCTATCAATTACCACAGTTTGATAAAATCTTATATCCACTTCAATTAATTTAACTTCTCTGTGTACCCAGTAATCCGTCGAATACTTCATATTGCTAATTTCAAACCTTTATAAAATCTCACGTAGGTTTAAACTTTCAGGACTTAAATAATCTATTCGTTATCTATATGGAATTAAAATACAATTGGTCCATCGTTTTACCACTTTAATTGGTTCAATCATGTGTTTTAAATAAAAATGTGTTTTAAAAATAATAATTCTAACATAATGTTTACTGTAAAAAGGGTATTCTTATCAATCCTTTGTAGGTCGAATCAAAGATAGTTCAAAGATGCAAGAACTGCTCTTTGATCGACGATTTGCATATCAACACGTTCCATGCACACCTCAGTCCGGACATTGTAAAGCCGATAGCTCTACTTGTATTTCTGCACTTATCACCGCAAGTGAGATGGGATGAATGTTTCTTCGTCCTTTCCTTAAGTCCCGACTTGATAACCCCTTAGGTCACGTCATCCTTATCTGTATCACTTGTATACACCCGTAAGCGGCATTCAAGTCCGTTTATTCTAAAGGGGGTAAAGCTTACAATTGCATTTTTGTTTCACGGCAGAGATGTTCAAGAAATCGATTAGTGGTTGCCTTTTAAAAATAACTAACCCACTTATTTTTATAAAGCTAGCCTAGGTGATCAATAAATTTTAATAAACTCAACTCATACTTGCACACTTAATGTCAAAATGATTTATTCTGGATTTTTTTTCTCACAACGAGGGGGTCGATTCTTGAAGTCCAGCTGGGCATATTTAGGTTATTATTTTCTTTAATGGTCTCTCACTCTATTTCATTCAAATGCGGGTACCTTTTCCTCCAGATTCTAACTTCCTCATCCCTGCCCTATAAGTGGAGTTAAATGCGTATAGTTCACGTCGGTATTAATATGCGTGGTAAAAATAAGAATTTCACAATACGTATTTAAATAAGTAAACTGATATATTTACGTTTATAATAAAATTTCTCATTGATAAAATGAAGAGGCAATGCAATGCAGTATTAAATCTCCAAACATTATCTTGGAAATGAAATTTGTACGTAAGCTATATCCAGAGTTCACAAATGAATATTAGGTTAAATTATCTAAATTTAGTTATGTTTAATACAGACGTGTTAGCCTACCCAAATAAAATATACACATAATATATAAGTATTTAATCAGCCGCTTACAATTTTGAAAACATATTCTCAGTGTAAACGCTTTTGTTTGAAATGTTATTTTTATATTTTGTTGATTTATTTATTATTTCTGATATTTTTTGTCTGTTATTCTCCTTTTACTCTCAGTCCAGATTATCAGCATGTCTACTCTAAAGGTATAGATATATGTAAGATGTAGCTTGAGAAAATATAAACTAATATTCACGAGATAGGAAAGTGGAGTACTAGTTAGATTAAAAAAAACATTAATTGAACCCAAGTGGAATTCGAATCTTGAACTCCCTTGTTCCCGGCCAACTGGATTAAACAAGGCTATTGCTTAAGGCCATGTTCTCACCAATTTGGGTTGGGATTAAAGTTGTAATTATATAATGATCATTAATTATTACCAAGTAAAATATTGTTTAATATAATTTAACCTTGACAAGATTTTGTCACTTAATCTAAATAATTAACATGTAGCTAAACTATAATATTAATATTCGTCTATTTCAATCTTTCAATTTATTAATTAAGTTTCAGAAGTCTACTAAAAAAAGCTGCTATCAACAAACACACTATGGAAGAATATCTTCTATACGATTAAAACATAACTAAACAATCAGGGGAGCAGACCAAAAGCGATTTTTTATAAAGTATAACTCAAAATCAAGGTATTTCTTGACCGAAGAACGTGGATCAATAAAATATAAAATGAAACGTAATAGTGTACTAGATTATACCACCCGTATAATGCCTGCTGCATCTGCTTGTGAAAAGCCATGAAAGGTAGAACAAACAAAAAGTTGCAGAAGCAAAACCAAAACTTTTTTCTTTTTTTTGTGTGTGTGTGTATAAATAGCTTCCTTGATACACGGGTAATATTTCAGAAACGATTTAAGCTCACCGCGAAAGTCAATGCAAGGAAGTATGGCCATATTTCAACCTTTTAACTGGTAGCAAGTTTTTAAAAAACACGCCAACTTCTGATCTTGAAAGGAGAGTTATTAACCCAGAAAGTAGTAAATTAATGGCAGTAACTTAAGTGACACGGCATAATTCATTCCAACATGCTGTGGCATTGGGTAGTTTAGAATTTTTTTTATAAATACTTTTTTAACATATAAATTTACTTATATTTGTACATTTACTTATATTTGTATATTTATACACAAAGTATATATTTACTCTAATTATTATAAAATATATATTAAATTACATATTTATAGCCTACACACTAAGGATGCTCACTAATTATTTCAACAATATGTCATAAACACACGTTCTCTTGCAATTATTAAGGTATAATGGTAGGGATTGAGAGTTAAGGAAAGTATTTGATAAGTTTTTAAGAATATTATTTTCGGCAAAATAGATCAACTATTTTTATAATAGAAACATAGATTTTAGTTTTCCTCATTTAGTAATTTCAACCGTTGTTTAATATTTTTCTCAGGGGTGTACTAGAATGTAATAACTTTTTCTTTTCATTTTAAGAGTTTCTCATCAAATACCAGGATGCTCTTGACAAAACAGTTAAAGAACTGTTATTATAACTATGTATATAAATATTAAACTATATTTATACTGGAGCAATATTTGATTTGTTTGGAAAAAATAATGTTGTTTGCTAGGAAAATTGCAGAAAAGCTAGACTTTTCTTGTGTCCCCTTCCTTCCTAACTCAAATGAATATGTTCATACCGTATCATTAGTAACGTTACAGTCTACGAAAATAACTACATGCAGCCAACACACGATATCTTGAAGGATTGTAGGACTCAACTTTACCGCTTACGTAACATGAAGCACAGATTACAGTAATTCATGGAATACATTATAATGTATGACTCAATAAAAGTACATAATTATTTTTCATTTAATGTTTTGTAAAGGTGTATTTTAATTAAATGAAATCATACTAGGCGACTAAAGGATACCAAGCCCTATTCTTGCAATAAACTGGGTGCCTGTGACGGATATATTAGGGCTCGCATCTCAATCAGTCATGATGAGGGTGTTTACTCCTAATTTATTCTTTACTCTCCCTCCTTGAAATGGGGGCAAGCTTACTTTAAATTCAACCTTCCTCATCCCTCACATATTGGCATAGTAAGTATATATGTGTATAATCCGAAAAGCTAGTTATATGTGGTGACAAAAAACAACTAAATTAGGTAGACATATTAGTGTTTTGGTGGAAAATAGCACGAAACCCTAAACTACTCCCCATTCTTCCCTTCTTATTAAGTCTGTGTCTGAACAGTATATGATGCGTAGGTACAATCTAATTTTCAAAGGAAGTACCTTTTCTGACAGCTAAAACTTACTAGGACACTTTTATGTATTCATATGTCATGTTATATTATATAAAGCTGTCAGTTTTGATAGATACAATCAACACCTATTAAAATAGTTAATAAAGTGTTCAAAACTCAATGTTTTTGCACGTCACAAAATGCATTTGAATTTTTTATTCCTATGAAATTTGGTCTGTACATAAACAGCCCTTAGTCGTGGTCTAGAGCAGTGGTTCTTAACCCATTATTACTCAAGGCCCCCTAAATATCCTAAAATGTTTTCGTGTTCCCCTAGTTTCTACTTGCATATTAATTACTAAGATTTATTCTAAAATAGTGTATTTATTTACTGATTACAATGACAACAGAAAAACAGTAATTAACTTACCTAAGTGTATTTAATGGGAACTCAGTTGTTGAACACTTCTCACTTAAAATTTGTCTATTCTTGTTTCAATTGTATTACTTAATGCTATTCGCATTCAGGAGTCGATTCGGAGTCCATTTCGCTGCTTTGTTTTAATATTTACCAGTGTGGAAAATACCTTTTCACATAAATAATTAGAAACAAAGGGCAGCAAATTTTGAATGGCGATGGTAAATATATGGAGATTATTTGTAGTATCTGTGGTTTCTATTATCCGTGCTTCCCCTCCTCTTCGTTACCACGGAAATTCGAGAGTCTAATGTACTTACATGCTTACGATCATCGAATTATTTCTTCCAAAACGTAAAATTTAAAATAATTGCCTTCAGTAATAAGCAAATAACATTTTAAATTATTTTTCCAAGGCCCCCAAAGGGCCGTGGCCCCCGGTTAAGAATCACTGGTCTAGAGTGTCTAGGGTGTTCATACAAGCTCCCCCAATCCCGTTTGAATTGTTCCCCAATTTGAATTATTCAAACAAAAGTAATTATTACTTGGTGCTATTCGATATTTGGGTGTTAATGTGCATACGATAACTATTTTCTAGGATGGAGTATGGGCTTTACCCAATTTGGCATGTAACATTTTGTGTGGTTTTTAACGTCTCTATCTCTCTCTTTTAATTTTATGCAGTTTCAATTATGGAACACGTAAAGTACCAGTTGTTATGATAATGATCTCCGAAGCAGTTTGCATGGGTAATACAAGTCTCTACGGTGTTTTGCGATGCATTATGCATTTTCTAGCAAAACACTCCCACCATAGGACCCCCTCAACCCCGCCAACCACCACACCTCTTTTCCGCCAAGGTATGAAAATACTTCGCGGGCGAACTTCTAGGCTTTATAGTTCGGCGTTTCCGGTACCCCCTGTTTTATCAGCGGTCCCCCTCCCCCCCACCCGCGGTGGCCCTCCCATCCTTCATCTAGTCCTTTAAGCGCTATACGCACGCACGCCTAGAGTTTTACATCGTGTTCGCTGGGGGAGTTGACCGTTAATCTAAGGTGTAATGGTTTATGATTTCCAATTCGTGGTTGAGAATTTCTCTACGGTGAGATATGACTGTCGCATCTACGGTCTAATTTTACTAGTAAAGACGACTTGAGAAGTTGTTAGATCTATTTTCACATATCCCTGCGTCAAGTCGTGTAATTTTCAGCTGTTGCGTTTAATATATTTTACCAATATCTATAAAATGTGACTAATAATTATTCAGTAAAATGTTATCAAATATGTTGGCTGCAATAAAAAATATTTTCTGGAAGGTTCTTCTTATATGATAACTGGACTGTACACCAGTATTCGGTATCCACACTATATTAGCAATGTGTGACCCGCCTCAGTGGCGTAGTTAGTTAACGCGCTAGTTTGGTGTTAAGCTAGACTGCCGAGAAGATTAAGGTTTGAATCTCGGTCGAGTGAACTGGGGTGGTTTTTCCTAAATGGTCTTCCACTCTCCCTCCGCGCAAATGTGGGTTCACTTCTTCTATATTCAACTTTCCCAATTCCTGATGCATTAGCGTAATTAATACTTAAGCCTATAACCAGAACGGGTAGTAAGACGTTGTGCTGAGTGTTATTATAGCAATGTGTGGTGAGTGAATCTTTCTTGTGATATGTAATTAAATAATATCTTGGTTTTATATCTAGTAAAATCATAAAATTAAAATTTCAGCTGCTTAAGAACACGTGTTTAGGTTTTATTACCAGCACCGCGTCTTATTATACGTTCAGGTAATATGCAACGCGTTTATAATTAGTTAATGAGTTTTATTTTTAGTTTTATAGTTAATTTTTAATATTGAGCAGATTAAAAATTAAATTTAGATTATTTTAAAAGCTGGATACGTTCTTTAGTAAAATTAAACTTTGTTTTTTATATCACGTTTCAAAGATATATTATCTTAGTCTTTAAGCTAGAAAATAAATTTCGATATTCATTTTTTCTATGTTTTAAAAATCTTTTATAATATAAGTGATAATGTTTCCACTACTTCTGTCTAGTTAATTTACTTTGTTTTATCTTAAATGAAAAATTATTTATAGAAATAATTAAAACTACATGTTGGCACTGTGACTACTTTCTTTAAAAAAGTTATTTTTTAAAATATATTGCTAAAAAATCAATGCTGATGCCTTACTGTCTTTCGGTGTTTTTTTCCCCTTATTCATTTCTAAAATGGCTAGTAAGACACATTTTAGCAGTTATTAAATGATATGAAAAATGTATGTTCTAGATTTTTGGATTTTAAATTTAGAATTATCTTTGATAAACTAAACTATTTAGAAAAATATATCATTTCCAGAATAAATAGCCATTTTGGAGCTATTTCAATCATCAAAAAAATTGGGCAACTACATTTAAACATCATAATCATCCCTGAATTATCAAACAAAATATATTAAGGGCGAATAAAAGAAATTATGTATCACAATTTAAATCAAGGTTTTTACGAGTAATATGTGTTTTATAATAATTATAGCAAAGTAAATATTGTATACAGTTAATGAAAATAGAACATTGTATTATAATTGGTGTAGTTATTCGAAATTGAGCGAAGCATTTTTCCTTTATGTTTCAATTGGCTGGGAATACATTTTTTAAATGTTTAATCAATTGTTTAGTTTTATTTAAACATAGAATAAGAGAGGAAAAGCACCAAAATTGAATTTAACTCGTATTTTCAATAGAAAAAAATATATATTCCTACTACTTCTAAATATAGGGTTCATAATATTATTTCTCGAAATTGCTACACATATATTTTAATAAAATACACCAACTTGTATGACTATACACCAGAAAATAGTATGGTGTGACAGTATAATCAGCCAGAATATATTTATAACACACAGAAATGAGATATTTTGAGTTATCACAAAAGAGAGGGGATGGGGGCAGATATATAATCATAGGCCCATGTGACAGTTCCCAAAACAAAAGAGAAACAAATGTGACATAGATCTCTAGGCCTATAGATATCCCATGGAATTTTGCAATGCAGGTATTTGTAAAGGGGTTAGGGGGAGGGGAAGATTAGAGGGTTTGAGTTGGTCGAGGGGAAAGCAACGCAAACCCACCCACAATCCCCCCCCCTCCCCAGCCCTTGATTCCCCCAAACAGCTTAGTGTTGAGTCCTTGTTATTTAGTGGTGATTTCGATCTGGTTACAGGGTTAAAGGGGAAGATATATATGTTTTAGAATGTCACAGGGAATGTAGGTGTGAGAGGTGTGTAAGGGGGGGAGAGAGAACGGTTGGATAGATTTTTCCCCTTCTCTCTCCTGGCCTTGTCTCTCTCTCTCTCTCTCGCACATCGAGTGTCGGCTGTTGTGTTTTTGCCCGGGGATTAGTTTGGTTACCATATCGGAAAGCTATCAGCTCTGGTATAACGTTTTGGCACTGTTTTGACGGTAATCCACTTGGAGGATGTGGACGTAGGGGACACACAAACCTTTCCTACGAATGCACGTACGAGTTTTATCCCTCCTAATATTATAAAATTTAGTGACCTCCTACCAGCCTGTCTACTCGGGTTATCTGAACTGCAAAGATAGGCACCCCCTCCTCCAAACATTCCACCCCCCCCCCTCAAAAAAAACTCTGTTCTTCTTTCGTAAAATTGTAAGAATGGTTTTAATTTTTTGTTTATATTTGCTTTGGCATCCATTTTTGTTTAGTTCGGCTCCAATTGTGCTTATAGACAAATTTACAAATTGAATTCTCGTGGAGCGAATTACATTCGATCATTCACGTATTCATAGATTAATTAGTATGGTTATTATTTAAATTGAAAAACACCTGGAACAATAATTACTCATCACCATATTTATTAACATACAAAAAACAAATTAAAAACTAGGAGGGGTAAAAATTAACCCTACATCTTAGGCAAGTATGAATATACACTACAAGGTTGCATCAACGATATAACGATGAGTGTGAACCAGATAATAGAAAGTGGTGCGAATAGAGACGAAAGCCAAAAACCCTGGTGAAATTTATTATTGTGCTCTTCCCCGCAAGAGAAGGTCATTTACTATCCTCCACCAGACATTTTCGACACTCTTACACCCGATATCAGCTATCAGCTGACAAAAAAAATATTTTCACCCATGAAGGTTTAGGTGTGTTTCGGTGTTCAAGTCTGGTCATAAACTCATTCCTGACTATAACATAGAACGTAGCACGGTGACCTAATAACGGGGCTGTCCTTTTTGTGGACATTTCTGTTCTTAGTAGGTCACTCCAGTCTAATTTTCATAAGAAGTAATCTAGAAAAATTACTAGAGCTATCTTCAAGTATATATATATGTATAGGTCATGTTATCTTTTGATATAACTATTGGTATACATTATCAATTCCTATAAAATAACACCAATAATATTGTAAAATATTATTAATACTGACCGCAACTTTTTTTAACTTTCCTTTCTATGAAAATTGAACTTTACATCTAAATCATTATCGGTGGGGACGTGAACTAACATTCAGTTAGTTCCATGCTGGCTTTATTATGATGAGGATAATAGAGCTTTAATTAAATTCAGGCTTATTGAGGGTGTTTTTACTAGTGGGACAACTATTCTCCCCTCATACAAATGTGAATACATTTAATATGTATTCTAACTTTTTCACACTCACCACAATAGTGTGATTACAAATGGATAGACAAGACGATTAGTAAAACGCGCAGCAAAAATAAAGAACCTAGTCAGAGGAGGGGTTTAAGTAAAATAAATCTTTATTAAAATGAGGGAATGAAGTAAAAAACCTGTAGAAACATTGCAGTCGGTAAAAATATAAACCCACCCTAATTAATTGAGTCAAGTTTGGTATTGTTACAATCAATTATTATAATGATAATATGTTGCTAGCCCATTTTATAATACATGTTAAGCTTTTGAATGTATATAAATACATGTATAATTGCATGACGTCATCATAAAATCTTGATTAAATTAATGAGATAGAATAGACAACCTAGGACCTTAAGGGAACGTCTCACCACCAACGTGATGTATTAAATATTCCTTGAAATAATTGGCTGATTAAAATTAAATGAGAAATATTGACGACAGACAATTTCTTGGAATAATTTTAAGTGTTGGAAAAATACTATAAAATTAATAAGTGGTTGTATTAAAATAAATGGTACAGATCTCCGCAATGACTTTCTCGCTCCACTGTCTAAAAATGGAGATATTTACTCAAAACTCGTAATATATCTAAAACTAAATAATATACACTATCAAACCAGAGCACAAATTACGCTATACTTACGTAAATCATTTATTTACGCCCAAATTTCAATTTATAGTATTATTTTTAAGGGATTAAAGAGCTCATTTGTATATTTGGACCAATAAAAAAGGTCGCTATTGGGTCCACAAGGGTCAACACTTCTTATTAAAATTTCAACTTACGGTAAAAATTTCGAAATTTATTAGGTGTTGTACATATACAGGTCATTGCATTGCTATTAATTACTTCATTTAAGAAGGTTGACCAATAAAATATGTAAATATTGACTATTGAGTGTAAAATGATTGAGATAGATCATTGCTGTACAAATATTTCCCCTAAGAAGCTAAAGGATAAAGAACATACATTTTTGAGAGACTTACTTATTTACTTACTTTATAGTATTAGATAATTATTACTTTAAAACTTAGGTAGTATATATGTGCAACTAAAGCTCACCAAATTGTATTAATATATTTGCCAATGTCTCGGAAACTATTGGTTATATCAGGATATATTTCAAATAAAAGTTTTTTATTTTTAATAGTACTTCAAAACTACAATGCTAAGTTATTTTGGATCTTAAATAGTTGCGGAGATACGGACATGTACGCTTCTGTAAAGTACCCTGAATGTAATTTTCATGGGAAAATGAAAATAGCCATTCTATATAATAATCTTAATTAACGCCTAGGAACGAATTTTAATAAAAATCGTTAAAGCCAATTTTGAAAAAAATATTTTTTTTTCTTTTTGCACCCATTGCTAAACCACTCTTAATTTTAGGGTTAAATACACACAGACAGACGGCATTGCTAAAACCATTGAAAATTATTGGTTTTATAAAAATATATATATTTGCAATGATAAATAGTTTCATATCTCAAAGAGTTACAGATATATGATTAAAAATTAGAATTTACGCATCAGACCGGAACCCTTATAGTCATTTTGACGAAGAATTGAGAGTACCCATTTTATTTGTAATATTGATCTATGTTTAAAACTGAAATGAAATCAAAATCTTTAAAGCCGATTTTGATAAAATCGATTTTTTTCTCTTTTTTGCCCTTAAGGAAACTACTCTTAATTATTTTAATTAGAGGTTGGATATCCAATTCCAAAAACACCTCAGAGCAACCCTATGAAAGCCCTATATATTATGTTTTAGTCCAATCGGGAAAATAGTTTAGGCTCTAACCTGAGGTACAGACAGACAGCAATCTATAAACCACTTTTTGATATTCGGGGGGTCATGAAACGTTAACATTCATCAAAATCTTGAATTCGATTTTTTTTTTATGATCACAATATTTTATCTACCTTTAAGATAGCGAGAAAGTAGAAGTGCAAAGGAAATTTGTTTAAAATATTATTTTATTCCTAATATTTTATTAGTTAAAAAATTAAAAATAGTACATTTTAAATCCCTTTAATTAACAATAATATATTACACTAATACGCTAGGGTAGATTTTTAAATCACCCTCAAATGAAATCTTAATTAATTTGAATGTGCAAATGAAGCTTCTTTTGGTGAAACAAACCTATAACAAAGTTTTGCTTTTTTTACTATCCTGAGTATCACGTGTGCTTTAATAATCGAAGCTTAGCTCGTTCTTACACCTTGCTAGGTATCTGTAAATTAGAAAACAGTGACATCAAATACTCTCCTACCTAGGACCCTTAGGTCTATAAAATTCGTAGCTCACTACCGTGTAATGTAACTGGTTAAACAATGGCACACCTTGGGTCCATTGTTTGTATGTGGAATTCCACCCCCACGTTCCCCGTCCTGCCTACCTTCGACCACCACTCAAACTCTCCCTTAGCCCTCTATATCCTCAGAAACCACCAGAAAACAAACTAACCGACCACTAGTGAGAACAATGAGGATTTTGTGAACATTCATCGGTGTGTTGTTTGAATACCTTTATAGCCACTCCCACCGACGCTGTGGTTGTAACGGCGTTAGGGCGTCGTTTGTTTCACTCGTGTCTGGAATGCGTTCAGTTTTCGGACATCTACCCCCACCCCACACCCCTTCATTTAGAAAGGAGAAACTTTAGGGGAGTGGTTAATTATGTAAACACAAGACAATTACTAATTCAGTCTTAAGTCTTAATCATCTCAACTTTCTACTAGCACTCTAGAGCCAGGTTAATCAATAAATGCCTCCTTCCGAAAACTTAAAATAGTTAGTCGTAAATGTCATAGGCCTATTATTGAGCTAAGAGACATAAGCTCGATTCCAAGAAGCGTATAAAAATATTTCATGGGTGGAGTTGAGACTTAATTGCTGTGAAGAGTTTTTTTTAATTTCACAGCATCCTAATATCCGTTCGGGTTTTACGTGTATGTACTAATTACTCGAAGAGTAGGCAGATTTGCGGGAAAGCAGAAAAGAAAACCCTTTTAAAAAAACACTACCAATACACCCGACCGGGATTTGAACTCCAATCTCCTCGTCATCGGGAGTTCAGTAGATTGCGAGAGTGAATCTTTATACGGTTGTACCCCGTGGCCTTCGGTGTGGGTTCAGTGATTAATTAATAGTTTATGAACTAGGCATGTAGTCTGAGCTAGAGTTAGAATAGTTTTTAAGTCGTATGCATTATTTTTGTGCCCAACGTTTTACTACTTGTTCAGGACTAACGCATACTTACTTATAAAGATAGACTTTAGAAAGAATGAACCTGCATCTGCGTATCTTAGATGTTAAAGATGTTAGTGTTTTTGCGTTTGTCCTCAGCTGTGGGAGATATCAGAGGGCCAACCAACTCTGATATATTCTATTGGTTCAAATCCGAATTAGGTTTATGGAGTTTTTTTTTAGTTGGGTTTGGCGTAAAGGATGGTGGTTGGGGGGGGAGGGGAATTAGATCCAGTTTGAGCCCTTTGTATACATAGGTATAGTTGTTTTTTACCACTGCATCTTACCACCCGTCCAGGCTATAAGTATGTGCTAGGGATAATTAAGGTTGAATTTAGAGGAAGTAACCCAAATTTATTTGAATATTTAGGGAGTAGCAAATCATTTATAATAAAAAAACAAAATTTCAATTCACCTAAATGGGATTCAAATCCCAATCTCTCCGTCCCTGACCGTTCAGTCTATTGCGAGAATGATTCCTTTGACCATGCAATAACCAATGTGTGTTGGCTCTGTATAATTTAAGTTTATACTTTTAAGTTTGTGCTAAGTGTCTTTAAAAATAGAATAAAAAAGCTAGTATATTGTGTATTTTATAGACATAGTATTGTACCACTACTTGACTTTAAATCTTTTTTAGTCAAACACATCTGAGATTAAACGCCTGACTCTTACGCTAGGGACAAGAGTAAATGTGATCATTATTACGTGATCGAATTATATCCTTCTGTCCATACGTACTATCCACATTTTTATACAAGTGGGCTCGGGGGCCACAAGGCAGTTTCGTTTTGTCTGGTTTTCCTTCTACTCCTATTCAGGAGTACCAAGGTGGTTGTTATTAAATGGTTTTCAATACCTCTGAACGCAAATGTTGGAACACATTATCTGGATTCTAACTTCATTATAACTAATTCATTAGGGTAGTGAATATTAAATATGTATAAATAAATAGATCACGAGTCAAAAACACTAATTGGGTAGGGCCGAAGTAGATCCAATTTCGAGGGTGCTTAAACGTATTTGTGAACTTGTGATTTCCCATAGCAGTGAAGTTTAAAAAAAATTAAGCTAAAATTTAATCAAAGAAATAATAACAAATGTTTGAACAAATTCATCAAATTTAATTATAAAAGATTACGCAAGTGCTTATGAAAATATTGTATATATATTTCTTTTCATTTAAAGAACCCCAATATATTTCTTCTCTTCAAAATAACTTTCTTTCCTCATTTTTACAATTATTAATACTTTTACTCTCTTGAATTGCTTATTCAAATTTTTTTGTCCCAAATTTCTTGTCAGACCCACACTTTTCTTTTAAATTGTTGTAATTTTTAATGTGTATCATTTAAATATGATTTACTTCCGTGAAAATTACGAACTATGACAAAACCGTTTCCCGTGTTTTGGGAGAATAATGATTTCGATTAAGGTTTTCAAAGATCTAATGTGTCAAAATATTCTCACTTATTTTCAGCTGGCACCATTCAATAATTTATTTTTAATCTACAATCAGTCCTCTATTGTTGTTTTTAATTAAGCTATAAAATTTCCACTGAGCCTTGTGGAAGGGTGTCAAATATCCACAATTTGAAATCAAATTAAATTAAACTTATTTTTTCATATCTGGAAGAAAAAATATTATATTTAGCAATGGGTTAAACTGTTTTCCAATATGATTTAACTAATGTTCGAATAATAATCTGTTAATATTCATGGAAATATTAATCAATATAATTAATTGAAAATAAAAGGGATATTTGACTTACAAAACTTGTATGCAGTTTTATTCCAATAAACTTAATTTTGTAGGTTTGACGTGCGCCTTATGAACTGACTGAATATATCATCACAGGGACTACAAACCAATTTAATTCAATGAGAGGCACAACATTTTTGTCTCATTTCTGTTTATTCATTAATGTTATAGAGGAATTTCCAATGTAATAAATTAAAATGTTTTTCATCCATACTGGAAATGTATTGGGACCCTTTTATCAGTAGCTAACTGTGTTTCTTACTGAGCTAAGATGTCAGAATTCTTAACTAAAACAATTTCCGACCTTACGATGAATCCTGGCTTACGTAGAAAATTAAGAAAGGGAGACAAACCCTTGTTCTCTTCGTCGAGTGCAGCTACCCGTAAAACCGAAAGCCCTTGTCCATTTTTTATCTCGAGGGTGGTATGTTCTCCCGACGCACAGGATTCTCTGTTGCCCCTTTACCTTCACCTCTCTTTCCCCCTTGGGTGCAGTAAGTGGTGCAGATGATGGGTTAACCGCTCGAGCCATCTGGACAAGGCCTTGATGAGTTGCCTCGACTTTATCAATCTGACGGAAAATCATTTACGTCATCCCCACTAACTTCATCGCCATCCTAACCTTCTCTCTTCGTCTTCTTCTTCCTATTCCGCTCCCACACCCAATCCCTTCGTTTTTATTCTCTTACCTCCTCCTCTCTCCCTAAACTGACATTCTTCCACCCTCGGAGCACGTCACTTTGAAAAGAAACTTTCGTTCCACATTCTCTCTTCTATTTTTATTTTCTTCATCAAAAGTTTCAAAAAGTTTTTTTTTTTCTTTTCTGGACCTTGATTTACACTCACTTGATCATATTGATGACGAAAGGAGGTCACTAACCCTATACCCCCATTTTTACTTCAATTGAGTTTGGCGCTAATGAATTTACGGAGGGATGAGGAGAACTAGGGAAGGCAATGAACCTCCCTCCACCATCTTTACCCCTTTTCCACTCCCCCAAACCACCACCACAGCCACCACCACCACCCCTTCCTTTTTGCTGCAGACTTGTAGATAGTTAGACAAAGTTTCCGATTCGTAGAGAGGGGAAAAAACGTGTGGTCTAATCTAACGAATCGAGTGGTCTGGCCTGGTTTTACCGCTGTTGAGTGCTGATTGGAAGTTATACGAGCGAGGCTTCTGGTAGTCATTATCTACACCCCTCTCGTATCCACCCACCTTTTACACGCAATCGAATAGGTTTGATTACTGAGCCTATTTAGGTCAGGGATGAAAAAAATTGTATAGGATAAAACGGTTTCGGCATAAAAACTGTTAATTTATTTGAGACTCTAAATTCTAGAATATATAATAAGTTGAGAAGATTGAAACAAAAAAATATATACTCGCATTCCTCTATGGAAAGGTGAATGGTGAAATGCTATATCCATTATCAATGCCCTTCCCCCCCCCACCCCCTTTTCATCAATCAGAGTCAAGAGCGTTCTATACGGGAAAGCTCATTTTATTAGTTGAACTTATATTTATTTTGGCAGTAGTTTAAAATGCTAAAATAATTCTATATTTAGTGGAATTTTTTTACATTTTAATTAATTTATGTAGATTGAGTTAAATCATTTTCGAAACTATCACATTCTAGTATGGGTTTATTTTCACTGATGTTTATGAGGTTCATAGATTCACAATTTAATGATTTTTTTTTCTTTCAAAAATACAACAAATACACGTTTAAATATGACCCACACCACTGGATACTTGTACAGATGTGTGATTCTCGTCTAATCTGTTGGAGGTCAGTGCTCGAATCCCGTCTGAGTGTACAGAGATAATATTTTCTACATGGCTTTGCACCCTCCCTCTACACCAATGCGGGACATTTCCACTAAATTCTGTATCATTCATACCTAGCCTTTTAGTGTAAATACGTGGATAGTCAGGAAGGTTATTAAGATGGGTGCACATAAAAAGTAATTATATTAACATAAAGTTAACCTTGTTTTAAAAGTTAGTTGCAAAGCTTATAGTTTATTAAAATGAAAAAATTTAGATGCCTTTAAAATGTTGGGAGTGAGAATCTGACTTTATCAAGAGCTCTCAAAGTTAATTTCAAATTGATGTATATTTGAATGGAATTTTAACTTTTAAAAAGATCGGGGTGAATGTGGTATGTATTTTTCGGAGTTAAACTATTTAGTGTGCTCTATCTACCAATAATATTAACTCAACCGTAGTACCAATTTGTTATCTTTCAACATATGATGAGCAATAATTGGATATAATTTATAGTATTTGTTTAAAATGGATACACTATTATATTAAGTATTATAAAAATATTAAGTGACTTTTTGTGAATTAGGTCCAAACTCAGATTTGCCTTGCTCAACATTTTGTGCTAAATTGTTATTGAGGCAACGTGTTAAATTAGTTTTAAACTATGCATTTACTTTTACTAATGAGTCACTTATGATGAGCTAACGTTTTCATCTCTCATATTTTTTATAATCTTATGATTTCACGTTTAATTCTTATCTGATTTTCAGTTTGTGTAAATATTTTGCATTCGGTTCAGCTTAGGTCGTTATTTTCTATTCCCTTTTACCATCAAATCTTTCCTCTAGAAATTAGCGTTGCATTATCTTGACAAGTCATTATACTGAAACGCCGTGCTGTTGACATTTCTAAGAAACAGGGAGAGCAATATCATCGACTTTTGTTTTTACAGCTATATTCAGATGCTGTTTGTACAGTAAGTTCTCACAAAAATGATTAATATATATTTTTCGACTTGTTTTTAGTGGTTTATTTAAAGTTTTAAGCCAAAATTTTAAATTTATTCTTTTAGTATCTGTCTGTCAAGAGTAAACTGAGGTCTTAAGGGAGCGTATCTATTTTTGTCAATATTTTCTCTAAAAGAACTTGGCAAATAAGTGTATACATAAATAACCATAACTATTTTAAGCCAACTTTTAGAGTGCAGCAAAACTTTTTCTATCTGAATTTTGATGTAAATGCATATACACTTTTGAAATAGTTGACTGTTTTAATTTTCTACGGGTAGTTAAGAAAATAGTACAGTGCTCATAATTAGGATAAAACAAATAGTCATAGTACGTAGATGACCAAGAACACCAACCATAGCCGCAACTATGTTGATTCTACATTCCAGAAGTGGTTATATTTTCAAATACTACAGATTTAGTTGATTTTGTCTTATTTTCTCATTTATATATGGCAATAGCGAAATTTTTCAATATTACAAATTTCTCATTCTTGCATATTTTATCTATTTTGAAATTCTTGATTTGTATTTACTCATTTTCATGTTCATAACCTTCGTGTTCATTACGATGTAATTTTTCAATATTACACATTTCTCATTCTTGCATATTTTATCTATTTTGAAATTCTTGATTTGTATTTACTCATTTTCATGTTCATAACCTTTGTGTTCATTACGATGCGTAAGGGAGTATCTCCTAAAGGGGTAAGAGACTTGAAATAGGGTTGAAAAGAGATTCGTGTCTCACGAATGAATGAGTTCACCCCTTGTTAATTACTTACCTGCTAATTGGTGAGAGTAAGTTGCTCTCCCCCCCCCCTCATTAGAAACATTAATATGAAAACGGAAAGCTACGTGTAATTATTAGTATTACTATTATTGTTTTTCGCTGACTTCGTGATGGAAAGATTTCTACCATGAATAAGCTTTGTCAGGTTTGTTGTAAGGGTACTAGTTGGGTATGAATGAAGCGGAGGGAGGTAAACACCCCTTTTCTACCCTTCATGTGAGTGGGAAATTTGAATATGAGAGGTTATGAGGGATACAAAGATAGAGCGGGGAAACCTGACAAAATGTATCGTTGGGGGTAAGAAATTGCGTATTTGCATTTCCTTGAAAAGGAACCATGGGGATACACACGTACTAGAATGGAATAGGAGAACAAAAACAAAAGGAGGATATAAATGAGATGTTGCCACAACCACTGTCGACTGGCGTTTCTTGTACACCTTTCAGAGCAATGAGGGGTGATGACAAAATACGTCTGAATTTTAGAAAATTATATCCATTCATGTTTAGTTTTGTTTAGTATTCCAAAGCAAATATATTAGTCATTAATTAAAAATATAAGTATATTAAATAGTAGATAAAAACATGTTTATTTTGTAATCATGTGGTTAACTTAGCGTTGTTAAATATAAATTATTTATATTTTAATGGAGAGCTAGATCAATTTAAATAGATCATACTAGTTTAAAATTCAAATAGGTTTATTATATTGCAATGTTGACAAATTAATTCTGATGATGCCTTAATTTGGTTTCAAGAGAATGCTCACTGGTGTAACTACCGACATATTATTAAAATTAAAATTTAGAAACAAATCTAATTCTTTTTCTCAATTTTAATTTGTCAATAGCAAGCAAAACAAATATTGGAGACACTTTAAACTATATATTCACGTAAATGAAGTTAATGCAGATAAATTCCAAATTTATAAATACATGATGAGTTTCTATAAGGTAATATTTAACAGTCATAAATTTAAAAGAAAATAATTTAACTTATTATTTCTTCAAATTGAATGTATTATAGTTATTACTATTGATTGCTATTACCAATACCTATAAAGTAGTAAATATAAAGTTGTTATTTTAGACAACAAACAAGCTTTAATTTGTGTATCTCTTTAAGCTGGCATCGTATCACAATTTATAATATACTTTATGACGCTTAGGTTCTGTTTTTGGTCATTATTTTATAAATGTTTTCACATAATCACAGTCAATACTTATAGTATTTATTAAAGATAAAAATAATTAGTGAATAATAATAGTTTCATACGAAGCATTCTTTATTTATAAACTTATTAATTGCTCAATTATAATGCATTCTAATACAACTATAGCAGTTATATTTGTTGCAATCCATAGAACTACTAAGTAATTGATATTTAGTGCAAGATTTGATAGAATGATTGCGTATATTATAATAGTGATTCCTAAACTACACTGGCTTACAACTCACTAAAAATAAGATGTATATTTGTTGACCCACACAAATTTATAGAAAAATAAATTATCTCGTTTAAAATGTTTGACAGTTTAAGTAAAATATAATATGTATTATAAGTATCTATTTTGTTGTTGTAACTATTCGATCTTCATTTGTGCAAAGGGCCATTACTATCCAGATGAATGACGTTACTTATATTCATGAAATGAATCTATTTATGGATCAAACAAAGTGGTTTTCTTTCTTAAATCAATCTCAATTAAAATCTCTATGTATATGCTTATTTTTTTTAAATACTAAATATATAAACAAACACTTACTGAGAGTTGTTGTAGTAGTGACGTCACACATTTCACTGATCTGTGGGACTACTATATAATATACCCAGGCTGGACTTGAAATTAAAATGAATCAATCCTGCTTTGAAGAAATTTATAAACCTACACAACCTCGACAAAGTACGTTCTACTGAACAGAAAATAAAAATGTTGTGACCCACCAGTGTGTCGTGACTCAAAATTTTAACCGCTGGACTATAAAATTTAAGTATTTTATTGACTTGCGATACAACCGTAATAAACTGTGACTCCACCTGATTTATGGACTTTACTTAATGTGTGTATGTGTGTTGTTACCAAGAACACAGCACTAACTATCTCTGTGACCTACATTGAGGTTGACACCCGATTCAAATTAACAAATGGGTTCCATTGTAAGTCACGACCCTTCTCTTTAACCGGCTAAGTTTGACGGTTGAAGTCGCCTCAAGATGGTAGCTAATCTTAGTTGATTATAGACTAGCTTTTAGAATAGAAATAAATATTTTTATTGTTAAAAATATATTCAAAGCTATGACGTACTGAAGGGAAAATGTATGCTACGATATAATTATAAAAATCTAATTCTGAGAATTGGAAACCTTACCAAACACAAATATTTAATTATATAAAGATTTAAAAAAAGGTTAGAATATATATTTCTCAAATTCTATAAAAAAAACTCATTAAGCTTGATTATTCAATAAAAAACCATAGCAAACATTAGAATAATATGTACACTACTTAATTTATTTCGACTTCTCGGAGAGAGAAGTATTGTGATCATCAGTAAATAAATTATAAATGTCGACGTTTCATGACCCCCTGAAACCGAAACAGTGTTTTTTGAGATGCCATCTGTCTGTCTGTCTGTCTAGAGCCGAAACCATTTTAGCGATCGGGCTAAAACATTAAATCTAATGTTTTCATTGGACTCCCCTAAGGGGCTTTTGGTATTAGCTATCCAATATTAAAATTAATGGTAGTTTACTGAAGGTCAAAAAGAGATAGAATTGATTTCATAAAAATCCAAACAAACGATTTTTATTAAATTTTATATTCAGGCATTGCTTAACATTACAAACAAATTTTCATTTCTAGTTTTCCAATGAAAATTACTTTAATGGTACGTTACATATGCGTAAAGTTTTAGTACTATTTATTATTTTATTTGAAAAATATTCTTATAAACCAATAATTTCTTATGTATAAGCTTATATATTTTTATGGAGCTCTTTTTACAATTATTTAAATAATGATTGTTATGCTCGTTAGTGGACAGAGATGTTCCTATCATCAAATATTTCCGTACTAGTGTATATTATTTCATTAATGCTCTTTTTGGTTAAGTTTTTCTTCTACAATGTATATTATTTCGATTCACAAATTTTATAATTTTTTAGTAAATCTCTTTATTTTAAGATAAAAGTAAGAGAAAGTCTGTGTGGTGCACCGTACCATTTATTTTTTAAATAGATCTTTGGGAAACAAGGATATGAAAAGGCACAGAACAAATGATATGTTTCTGTAACAAGTTCTATTTTTTTATTTATTGGTGAAATGCGATATTATTTTTTCCCATTATGTATTTAGACATTTTTATTAAATATATTATGAGATATAATCGTAATTTAAACAAAGAAGCAAGAAAGTATTAAGTGGGAAAACATATGTTTTTTTAGAACCACGTCTTTATACCGATTTGAGTTATGCTCTTATGTACTAATTACACTCATGGATAATAGACTAGGAATGTTTAATTTAAAGGAAGTGTACCCATCATTTGCACGGAGAAAGATTGGGAAACTATTTAGAATAAAAATTAACCCTCAGTACACCCGACCGGGATCAAACATTTATCTCCCCGTCTTCAGCAGTCTAGTCTAACACGAGAGTGACACCTTAGAACATTCATCCACAAAGGCAGGTATGTACACATTGAAATAGGCGAATAAAAATCGGTGAGTTAAGTGTTTGTCATGATATATCAACATAATGGACGGGGCTAAAGGACCTAAGCAGCTGCGAAATCCTAAATATTCCTCAACGAATAATAGTCCTAGAACTGTGTGCAGTAAAACCGGAAGCTCCTCCTCGCCAATGACACCCAGGCGAACAAAGTTATGGCAGTCGCAACACCCCGCTTCCCCTCAGTCGCTTTGGCCCCCAAACAACTCAGAATAAACAACAATGGGGTAACTATCGTGTCCGTCGGAGATCCGAGTGCATTACAATCATACTCATCGCGAAACAGAATGACGCTATAGAAATACTGACGCGTGGCCATGAATGTAAATGGTGCCTTGGTGTTTGGGTTGGAAGTTGATATTCTCACTTGACGGTGCCGGCCGACGGCGTGCAATGAAGCGCCTCGCTACACCCGTGGTAAGAGTTGGAATCAACATATTTTTAGGTCACGTGTACGATTGTGAAAAATTCAATTGTTTCTATTGTTATTTTTAAATTGTATAGATTGGTTTTATTTAATAGACACAGACAGTTTTAATAATATTACACTTCATTAAAAGATGAATCAAAATAAAGGCTATTGTAATTATTTTCAAACTTTACTTAACGCATCTGATATGTATATATCTGAGGAGAGAAAAAGTTAGTAAATAAAGAGGGAAAGAGAGAAACAGAAAAGGGAAAGTGGACAGAAGTAGATGGAGGGGTGAGAGAGAGGAAAAGGGAGACAAACAGAAAGGGAAGAAATAGTGAAGGAAGAGAAAGGCGAGAGTTATCAGAAATAGATGGAAGGAGGAGAAAGAAAAAGAGGGAGACAGAAAAGGAAAGAAAAGAGAATAAAAAGAGGAAGAGTGGTCAGAAATAGATTGAAGGGTAAGAAAGCGAAAAGTGTAGACAGATTTAGAGAAATAAAATAGAGAGGAAAAATAAAGCGAGAGAAAAGAGAGGAAAAATCAAGAGGGGATAGTTGGTCAGCAATATACAGAAAGAGAGAGAGAAGGTGGAACTCACGGAATTTGGTTGTATGAAGGTTAAATCATTTTTTGACCTATTTATAGAAAGGAACTTCCATCGGTCGGCACATGAGCTTAAGGCATCACAGGTCTGGTTTGCAGGTGACGGTGAGGCTGGGCTCCAAATCCCAGCTGGTCATACCAAGAATGTTTTTCCTATCTGGATTTTCACCCTCCCTACAAGTAAATGAGAGAATAATTCTCCTATATTCTACCTCTCTCCTACCCCATTTTCTTAGTCAAATTTGGATAGCCTGAGCAGATGGTTGAAAGTAGTACAAAAATAAGTATTTATTTTGTGAACGTGTTGATGGTCAAGTCCACATTTCTCATTCATGAAGACAACCACACACACACACACACAAGATATTTAATAAAATGTAACCATTGCCTTTACCATTTAAAATCTTTCGTAAAAGATTTAGACAAAAACTTAGGGTCATCTTAATAAATTGGTTTTGAGAGGGGAAAGAATAACGGCGGTTATATTTATTGTGGTTAAAAACAATATAATATTTATGTTAACGACAACTCAGACATTCTATATATTGTCATAGTGGTTTTGGCAAAGTATGAAACAAACGAGTTTTGCTGTTGTATTTCATAGTTATTTTCAAGTTCTTTGTATTTTTGAAGCCCCGGAATATGTTATCAATTCTTCTATCCAGTTCTATATAAGTCTTGCGCCGTTTTCTTGCAAGGTTCACATAATTCATATGATTTAAGTTGGTCAGGTTACGTTATTTTAGAATAGGCTAGTTAGGTAAGGTTAGGTTAGGTTAGTTTAGGTTAGCTATTGTTCTTTGTAATATATAATGACTGGTCATTCTATAAATTTCCTAAGAAAAGTATTAAATACAACAGCAAAACTAATTTATTTCATACTTTGTCAAAACCACTCGAGTATTATATAGAATGTCTTGATTACACACATTGCCGTTAACATATACATTTATTTTCTAGCACCACGTCTTACCATCTGGTCAGGTTGTACGCATATGTACTATTTAAGTTAATGGATTAGGGATAAGTAAGGTTGAATTTATAGGAAGTGTAACCTCATTTTACCCGCCTCGGTGGCGTAGTTGGCTAACGCGCTAGTCGTGTTGAGCTCGACTTCCGAGGACGGGGAGACCAAGATTCAAAATCTCAGTCGGGTGAACTGGGGGTGGTTTTTCCTAAATGGTTTTCCAATCTCCCTCCATGCAAATGCGGGTTCACTTCCTCTCAATTCAACCTTCCCAATTCCTAATCCATTAGCGTAATCAGTACTTAAGCGTATAACTAGGTTAGGTTAGTTTAGGTTAGCTATTGTTCTTTGTAATATATAATGACTGGTCATTCTATAAATTTCCTAAGAAAAGTATTAAATACAACAGCAAAACTAATTTATTTCATACTTTGTCAAAACCACTCGAGTATTATATAGAATGTCTTGATTACACACATTGCCGTTAACATATACATTTATTTTCTAGCACCACGTCTTACCATCTGGTCAGGTTGTACGCATATGTACTATTTAAGTTAATGGATTAGGGATAAGTAAGGTTGAATTTATAGGAAGTGTAACCTCATTTTACCCGCCTCGGTGGCGTAGTTGGCTAACGCGCTAGTCGTGTTGAGCTCGACTTCCGAGGACGGGGAGACCAAGATTCAAAATCTCAGTCGGGTGAACTGGGGGTGGTTTTTCCTAAATGGTTTTCCAATCTCCCTCCATGCAAATGCGGGTTCACTTCCTCTCAATTCAACCTTCCCAATTCCTAATCCATTAGCGTAATCAGTACTTAAGCGTATAACCCGAACGCGGTGCTAAATAATAATAATAATAATAGTAATAATAATAATAATAACCTCATTTGCGTGGAGGGAGAGTGGACAAATATTTTGGAAAAAAACCACCCTCATCACACCTACTTGGATTCAAACTCAGATCTCTCTGTCATCGGCAGTCTAGCCTATTTCAAGAGTGACTCCTTAGACCATGCGGCCACTGAAGCAGGTAACACATTAATTGAAGAATATTTTCGATTACCTTGTGTGAGTACTTTTATCCTGACAGGGTGAATATAATTTATTCTATTCTTTAAATATATGGACGATACTATGACAGGCCAACAGATGTAATAAAACTGTGGTTGTGATCTCTTTATTGAAGGTATTGAGCTGTAGATTTATACAAAAGTACACACAACTTTTAAAACTAAGTCTGTGGCTTACTACAATACCTGTTATTTGGACTAGAAACAAAGCGAGTTTTCATCTGGCCACAACGACCAGTATAAATAACTAGCGCACACCACAAAATGCAATAAATAAACTTTGTCTTCACTCACAAAAGAGCGACTTTTTTGGGGGGGAAAAATTTAGTTTAGGGGTGAACTTATTTTTTTTATTGAAATATGTTTAAAATAGCTATAATTATTTGGTTCAAAATGAGTATTTGGAAGGCGTCTTAGAATATTAATAATTTTAAATAATTCTTTTTACTAAAATCTATTTATATTAAAAAAAATTAAGAGTTTGTGAGTCCGTCATGAGCGTTGCGAAATATCCACCCCAATCATAGGGCTGAAATTTTAAAATTACTTGCCCCTGTGCATGAACATGTGCGCCTCGAAGCAAGAAATTTGAAATTTCGATTAGTTTTATTTTAATAAACTAAAAACTGAAAATATGAAGAAATATTAACGCCATGCGAAATAAAGATGTAATACTACATTTGTTACAATTTGTAATGTAGGTTGGTGATAATGTAAGTTTTGTTGCCATGGAGAGTAAACAAGAAATGTTTGGTACATACAATAAACTCTGCTTCTAAAGTCACCATTATATATTAATTTGTTAAATGTGATTTGTTTCTAATAAATAGATTTTATGTTTTAGTACATTTTACCACTACACATTTTACCACTACACATTTTACCACTACACATTTTTCCATTTTTTTCCCTTAACACTCAAGCCCTACACCTTTTATACAATTTTTACTCTTTTAAAACTTTTTAAAACTTATCACCCTTATTACCATAACATATATGTCCATACCTAAGCCGGATAATTAATGTAAAATGGGGTAAAAAGGGCAAAATGGCAAAAACTGGTAGAAACGGTTAAAGTAAATCTATTAAAAAGGGAAAGAGGACCAAAAGGGTAAACATTTCAAAAATATTTAAAAATGCCCAAACTGTCAATAAGGCCAAAAAGGGCAAAGTTGAGCAATAATATTAAAAAGGGCAAATATATAAATATGGTAAAAGGGCTGGGAAGTAAATCATAAACAAAAGGGTGTAAGAGATAAAAAAGGTTAAATAAATAAAATATGTTAGAGGATTAAACAGCCACAAAAGGTTCGAAAGCGACAAAAAGGTAAATAAATGGCAAAAGGCCACTGGGGTGGAGAGTGTAAACGAGTTAGAAAAAAGCGTAAATAGGTTAGTAAGGGGAGGGGGGAAGGGTTAAGAGGTAATTTCTTTAGGTAACGTGCAAACATTGCATGAAGGATATAGTGGGTAAAAAGTGTAAACGGGGTAAACGCGGTAAAAAAAGATAAATACTTTTGATTGGATTTAATTACAAACCTAACAACCAATTATTTATGCTTCTTTCTTCTTTACTAGCACCAACAGGCAAGAGTTCAAGGTATTGTGTTTAGAGAAGTTATAACTTAATCTCTAAAATAAATTTCGGCTTTTAAAACATGTTTTGATCATATCTTTCTTTTGATATTGTGTATTAGTCAGCCTACCTTCGCGTTTTGTATCAAATATAAACCAATAAGAAATTAATACATAAACATAATTTAAGGTTTGGTTTAGTATTCCCTGTGGTTTATTTTATATACTAGAAATAACAACGCTACTTTATACCCTTGCGAATAACGGGTGCACCAGCTAGTATTTAATAAAATATAATTAGTTTAATAAAGAATTATTTATTTAAAAAAGAATATAATTTTGTATTTATTTACAAACATAATAGCTTAAGGATGGTTAATACATACATTATTTTTCAATTAAAAAAATTCACATTTGAAGAATGTTGTTTAATATATACATTAAGATTGTGTATTTGATTAACAAGATTATGTGTTTGTTTTTCTGAGGGAAACTTACTTAGGGGTAGTTTTCCGAATACATAGCTTTGAAAATTTTGTTCCAAACTACACTGTATGAGAACCTTTGTATGATTGTTGTGAAACATTTATTTTTATATACACTCAGTGCTCTTGAATGTGGTCTAGAAGAAAGGTCTTCAAACCCCCAATCACTCTTTAGATTATTGTTGGTGCATTTTTAAATTAACCTACTCATTCTGTATCTTTATCATTATTATCTTGTGAAAATTTTACATACACTGTAATAATTTTAATTCTATCAAGGTATACCTTTATTTATCTTTAATTATCCTTAAGTGGTTATTTATCTTAAATTTACTATTTCCAAAGGTTATTGCATTGCGTCGAAGGAAACCAATAATAATAATGCCTGTACAGTTATTTTATCAAGAAATTATTATTAGTAAACTGGAGTTTTATCCGTCTTATCATCCTCTATGAGATTTGAAATGGCCGCCCTATACAAGGAGTAATGAAAATGACTCCAACAGTGGGGAAGGGGGAGAGCAAAGAGGAAGCGTGGCTTGGTATGAAGAATCAAAAAAGACGCGGACTTGTAAAGAATTCAATGGAATAAAGCAGTGTGTTAATTACCAGTTTTATTAGTGCCAATTACACAAAAAGTGTTCCAAACGACAGGAAAAGATGGTACAACTACTTGGGACAGCTTTAATTACCTCCAGACCACGGCTATGACTTACAAGTGAGTTGGTATGATCCACTAACATTTTTCACGCAGAAGACTCTACAAGACTCCATCAACATGAGGTGATATCAACCTGAATTTTATTCGTTAATCATCCTTCGTTTTTCTTTTTTTGCTACAATTTCGACTGGTCTTCATCAAATTTTTTCATTTTAAACTTTATTACTCCAAAATCAAAGAATAATATTAATTTCAACTCAACACACTAACAGTAGAATTTTCCCCTAAACGTAATATTCTGTTTCCACAATTGACTCTATAAATGAAACCTTTTATTATCGACTTCGACAAAATGCAATAACCTTATTTAGTATTCATTGTTTTTTTTTTGTATCCACCGAACAACCTCATTGAGGAAATTGATCATAATGAATGTGTATAGTATTCAAAGATGAATGCTTGATGTAAATAAATTTATATATATTAAAATTTAATAAAAGGAAATTTAACAATATACAAATATAACTGAGAAGAGTTCACAACACCAAGCAAAGGTATGACACGCAGTGTTAAATTAATAGACATTCTTAGTGGCGTTGTAGTCCTTAAATATTGTAATTTTACTATTTTAATTATTTTAATATTGTTAGATGTTTATATCGATATATATATATATCGATATATATATATATATATATAATTATATAACAACTTAAATGTTTATATTTTTACAAGATAACATTTTAAAATTATGTAGGTTTCGTTTTCGAATAGTAGATATAATATTATTCAAAACAAAAAAGTTTTCACTATCACATTTAACACACTAAAATAATATTGGATTGAGATTGAATACTAGCTGATAAAAATGTTTTATACTTTCCATAATAATATTATCTTAGTTTCACGTATTTAAATAAAATAAATATTTATATACTTCACAAAGACGTACCTGCTACAACATTTATAGGACAGACGTTACTATTATATTCATGAAATATTTTCTCATTACCTCTTCTCCTTTTTTTTAATTTAGTTCCTTCCCTCTAATCATTCCCTCTTTAGCATCTCCTTCCTTTTACACTTTATATTGGTATTCTTGATTACTCTCACAATTTTTTTCTCCTTACTGTCCTCATACACCTTTCTTTCTTTCTTTGCATTTATTATGAAAACACACGAACGATGAACAAAACATGCTCGTAAAGCGTTACGCATATTATATAGTTTCACTTGAAGAAGAATCACCCTTAAAATTATATGTTTTTTTTTTACTTACAGCCATTTGGTGTTTTGTTGCTATTATTATTTTTACAGCTATCTTAAAGCTTGAATTTACCAAACACGAAATATTAAACGTTGTCATTATATAATAATATTTATTTATTTAAATTCAGTGTTTAAAATCGTGTGTGTATACAACCAATTTTGTATTGGTGTTTTGAAAATTGCCACTATGTTTTTTATAACCATTATACGACGTTAAGACTACAGTATTGCTAACTATATATTAGCATATATTTATTTGCGTTGGTTACATGTCTTACTACGGAAAATCTTTTTAAAAAAAACTAGGTCTGTTCATCAAGCCAGGACCTTGAACCTACCGGAAATTCAGACAGGACGAGACTTGCACCTTTATCTATATTCTCACCGGTGCTGTTAGCTTATCTATGGTTCATTTGTTTAACCGCGACTAGTGATCAGTGGCTGTACTTAAAACAATGATTGAGCCATCGTCATGGGTACTGCAGGTCTAGCCTCTTTTATACGAACATATCTAAAGGTGCGTTGATAAATAACTACTGAGAGACTGAGGTTTGACCCCCAACTTTTCACATTGCCCTGCATCCCTCCACCCCCAAACAACCAGGTGCCTGAATCCTTAGAACTACTAGACTTATATTTGAACATTAAAAAAAATTGTCGCTTTCACTAAACAAAAGCCATACATGAAAATTAATACTTAACTAAAAGAATAAAATGAGATGAATAATATGAATTACATAAATTTAAATAAATATTTAGACTCCTTACTCACCCGACAGATTTAATTTGTATATAAAAATAGTGGTCTTTAAAAGTTCCACACAAATTGAATCGAAGGAACATATGGGACTAAACCAATGATACAAATATAGAAAATGTTTTCAAATGGGTTTACATATTGGAACAGTTGTCATAAACTCATAAACTCAATTTTCTGTGAACTGAAGAAGAAGACTAGTCTTGCCAATAGCACTAAATGAGATTTAATTAACAACCCGTTATCTACCGTAAGTTCCTCCTGAGGAAGCCCCATCTGGTGGTCAACACATGCATTAATCCATAGTTTGGATAGGTAGTTTATGGCTGGTCGTAAGTATTTTATATCTTTGTATCTTTTATCCATAACTTTTTTTTAAACTTGTGTAACTGTACTATTTGCCCAGCTCTCTAAAAGTCCTGGACTTTGCACCATGGTACTAATACCCCCCCCCTCTTTTAGTGATTCTACTCCCTCCCCCATAAAAGGATTTTCTTACATAACTATATTAGTGGTAAAATATTTCCATATAATCCCTTTGGTCTTTTCTCCTTGATTAAATATATTAAATTGTTAATCACCCCTAGATCTAGAGCTCTAACAGTAAAAGAAATAAAAGTGCTTTTTTTAAATAAAAATGTATAAATACGATGTATCTATACATGTATGTTTGGATGCATCCCTTACGCAACACATCAAATCGTCCACAAATAATTTTGTTCTC